>JAPYYQ010002161.1:0-22676 GCA_030522585.1 Anagyrus pseudococci | reverse complement strand
AAATGGCGGCTGTGTAACGATTACCGTACAATAATTTTTGAAAAATTTGTTCCGTGGCGAGCAGTAGAAGTGCCGTCCAAGTGCACTTATAAAAATAAACAAAATTTCTTCATTATCTACATGAGTTTTGTAACCGAAGTACACATGATTGTATTTAAAAAATTTTTTTTGGCGAAATGGTGACAGTTTTCCCAAAAAATCGTTATTTTTGCTAAATCGACTTTAGATGCTTATAACTTTTTTTCCTCTCAATAAATCGCTAAAATCGTATGTACTTCGATAGATAATCTAATAATAAAGCTGCAGTTAAAATTTCAAGTCAATCGGATGTAAACTTTTTGAGTTCCACTGCTCGCCAACTTTTATCATTACTTGGGAGTTATAGAGTCTGATTCTAGGGTAGTCGAGGGATGATATAAGCCAATAAAAAAAATGTAAGAAAAAAAAATTAAGGTGGATATAACATCTTAAATCTTTAACGTCTATTTTAAACAGCACAAACTACCTACTGATAATTTTAAATTTGATCATTTTTATAAGGCATCAACGTTAATTGCGATACCTCCTTGCGAGTATTTTTTGTCGTTGATAGGATTGTTTGAATGAGAAATAAAAAAAAAAACAAAATAAAGAAGTAGAAAAATATATAAGAATAAGTAAAAAAAAGATGTAAAACAAAACAAAAGAATTAAAACAAAAAAAAACAAACGTATCAATAAAAAAAAACGTCACAGGACGGGTTGTAAAAGTAAAACTTCTAGGGTGGGCAAAGAAAAAAGTAAAAAGAATTAAAAAAAAAGGAAAAGGCGTTAAAAAAAAGAACATAAAAAATAAAAAAAGCAAGTACAACAAGAAAAAACTCGAATTAAAATAAAAACAAAGTACTAAAATAAATAATAAAATAAAACAACTCAAAATTCATGAAGTTTTACCCCAATGCTACACCCAATTTAAATTTGGCGGATTTGAGCTCTCACGGATTGACTCCCGTCCAAAAGTGCCTAGTGCGGCTAAAGATTTCGATTCTATTTTATTTCAAAAATAGAATCGAAATGCAGGCCAAAATGTGCTGGAGTAGTTTTGAGTAGATTTTAGCTCGGTTTGGATGTGACGCAGGCTCCTGTTGAATCATTATTGCATCTTATAGGTATCAACAGCAGCAGCAGCTCCCGCAGTTCTAGCTGTAAGCTACGGAGCGAGTTTTGGGAAGTTTTCAGGCCTGGACCTTAGCGATCACTGCGTACAAGTCTCGGAGGGTCGGAGCAGGAGGTGTGCGACAAGTGCAGGAAACTGGAGTGTCCGAGTGTACGCCGCCTGCTGAACCGCCTGGCCTGGGTGCGAAAGGCGCGCCAACGCCGCGGGAACATGGCGCCCGAGTAAGAAGCGCACTGCGTGAGCAATCAACTGTGTGCGCCTGTGTATTTGAGAGAGAGAGAGAGAGAGAGAAAGAGAGAGAGAGAGAGAGAAAGAGAGAAGACCTAGCAGCAATATAGGTAGACCTAAGTATAAGTAGCTAGGCTAGGCTAAGCGTGAAGGTAAGAAATGTCAGAGCGGACCAGCGAACCGGCAGCAGCTAGCTCCAGCGGAAGAGAGTGAACGTCGTCGGTACAAGAGTGAACGGCTAACCTCATCTCGCGGAGCGCGCGAGGGGGACAGACCAGACGGCAGCGGGCAGAGCAGCAGAGAGCAGAGCACACGGAGCAGCCGCTCCGCCGGACTTGAGCCGAGCCATATCGAGTGTGGAGCTTTGAGGGTTAAAGGGCTCCGGAGCCAGAAAGCCGGGCCCGCCTCAGCATGAGCAACATCACGCCCTTCGGAGGCGGCAAGAACCCGCCCTGGGTGCGCAATCCCGGTGAGTAGAGCCGCTCTCTGACTCGTCGTTTTACTGGCCGGCGGGCCTACCTTCGCCGCGGAGCCCCCGAGCCTCGAGCGCCGTTGTCCGCGTCAGCTTTTCCCGTCAGCATCCTCCTCCCTTTTTATTTCAACCCGGCATCGACTCGAGCAGCTTGTGCCTGCTGAGAAACTGCCGCTCGCGAGAGCTCCTCTCCTCGGCGCATCAACGAGAGCCGGACTAATGGCCAAATCTAGAGTAGATTAATCTCGCCCGGCTCCCGCAGCCTCTACCTAGCCCCCAGTGCGTGCAGTGTGTATTTATGGTCGCCCGCGGCGGCACTCCGACTGCTAGCGATATCCGACTCTCGCGCTTTTCTCAGCCTCTGACCTGTATTATTGGGCGCTGGGCCACGACTTGTGCTTCATTATGTATAACTTCACTGAACTTAGCATAGGTATCTATGATCTATTATTCACACGACTCGGGCCATTTTTATTGGCTTCCTTTATTTTCTTTTTTCCTCCACGTCTCTAACTATGTTGCTGCTCAATTTTACAAAGTTTTAGGCAAGCTCTTAAAGAACCACTGACCACAAAAGATTTTTCAAATGTTTACTTGAAAATTTCAACAAAATTTCTCGTACTGCTATTCTATTTTCATCTACTTAATTGGCTTTTCTGAAAATTATAATTTTCTTAAAAGTCTTTTTCATTTGAAAAATTTCCTGCCTGATCATAATAAATTGCCTGGCTTTAATTAACAAATTATTTTTAATAAAAGTGACTTTTTTAAATAAATTACAATTCCAATTATATTTACAGGTCAAGGGATACAAAATATCCAGCAGCAAATGCTGGGTCAAGCTATGGGTGGCATGGGTGGACAACCAATGGTTCAATACCAACAACCAAATCAACAAGTGTATCAACAAAGTTTAGGATTGCAACAAGTTGGTCTTTTTAAATGATTAATGAAATATTTTATCATTCTTTAAATAAGAAACGAAAACAATTATTTTCAGCCAAATATTACTATGGCCTCCATGGCGACTTTAGGCTCAAATCTACCATCAGGTATAGCAGGACAGTTGTATCCTCAAGTTGCTACAGTCTCATATCCAACACCAAGAACTTTAAATACCAATGCATTTACGCAGTCAGTACCAGGAGTTACTCAACAGGTGCAGCAAAGTGTTCCACCTTCGTCAACAAAACAAAGAGTATTTACGGGTACAGTTACCAAAGTTCATGACAATTTTGGATTTGTTGATGAAGATGTATTTTTTCAAACAAGGTAATATTTCTATTTGATTACCTTGCAAATAAACAATGACATTTTTAACCACTGATATCTTTAATAATTTTTACTTTTCTCAGTGCATGCATCAAAGATTCAAATCCATCTGTTGGTGATCGCGTATTAGTAGAAGCCTCCTATAACCCTTCCATGCCTTTTAAATGGAATGCAACAAGAATACAAGTACTTCCTGTAAGAAATACTAATAATACTGCAACTTCACAACCAACACCTCCAACAACAAGACCTACTCAACCTGTCAGAACCTCTGGAACATACAATGCAGTTCCACCACCTTCTGATAATGTCAACAGCAGGTAACACAAATCTAAAATTATTTGATAAGTGAAAAAAATAATAATAAAAGCTAATGTAAATGTAGTAATTTTAATTTTTAACTTATTTTTCCATGAAACACTATTAAAACAATTAATTTAACTGAAATTAGATTTACAACTGCAACAACTACTACAACTTCAGTAGCAAGTCGTCCTAAACCTGGAAGAACAAGAGAAAGATCTCCGCGAGATAGAAGAGATGATGAAGAAATTGATAGAAAAAGACGGAGAGAAGAAAGAATTAGAGAAAGAGAAAAGAAAGAAGAGCGAAGTCCTTCAAGAACAAGGAGAAGCAAATCGCCAAGGCCTCGAAGGCGAACAAGAGTTGTTCCACGGTACATGGTTCAAATACCAAAAATTGCTCTTGATTTGTAAGTATTGCTTAATGTTCATATTTTATATTTTGGTTAACTTTATTTCGTACGTATCCATTTTATTACTTCTCTTTACTTGATTTTTCAGGCCAGAAGCGGATGTTTTAGAAATCAAAAGACGTTACCAAAATATGTACATTCCCAGTGACTTTTTTTGTACTAACTTCAGATGGGTAGATGCCTTTCCTCCTCACATGCCGTTTACTCTAAATAAACCTTGTTCTTTCCACGTTATGAATAAAGATGTTGAACCGTGTGCTGAAAACACAGCTATACTAGAACCACCTGATGCAGACTATTTATTTTCGGCAAAAGTATGTATTTATTTATGAAAAAACCAAGTACGATATCTTGTACTAATTAATAATCTTAACAGTAATTATTATTATCATTTATTAATCTACCTCCAGGTTATGCTTATTTCAATGCCAGCTATGGAAGAGATTTATAAACGGTGTTGCGGTCTTGCTGAAGACCGAGACAGAAATGACGATCGAGATTACATCCATCCAACGCGTTTAATCAACTTTTTGGTTGGTTTGCGGGGTAAAAATGAAACGATGGCCATTGGCGGACCGTGGAGTCCTTCATTAGACGGTCCTAATCCTGAAAAAGATCCATCTGTCCTGATTAAAACTGCTATCCGGACCTGCAAGGCTCTAACTGGAATTGACTTGTCCAGCTGTACTCAATGGTAAGAATGTTGATAATGGTTAGATATAATTATATAATTGTATATAAAAATAATCGAGGGGTTGGTGCACTCTCCATTGTGAATGATTCACTCAACAATTGCTTTTTTTATTTGTTTTCTGTAAAAATTAGGGAAAACCATATTGACTCATGTATATAAAGTAAAATCTTGTCGCGTATGATGTTTTGCTCGAGTAAAATGAGAGTAAAAGATCTATACGAGGTAAGAATCACTTTCTTTTTTATGTATTGAACCATATTTTTTTACACAGTGTATGTAAAATTCAATTATGTGCAAGGTTTTTGCAAAGCATGTATAAAATCGAACTTTACACAAAGAGTGTTGAAAAATCTATTTAATATTTCTTTAAGTAATTTATTAAAATGAAATGTTAAAATTTGTGTCAATCCAGAAAATAGCTGATATTTTAATCTTGTATTCTTTCTAATGAAATGTTTAAGTGTGCAGGAACGAAGACGTGCAAAGTTGAAAATTTTAGTTTAATTATTTTTCCATGAGCAAAAAAGGCTGGAGAAAGTATGAAAAAGTTGTATATGAAAAAGTGTAAGTCTGTTTGTGTGCCTGAAAAATGTGCGTGTGTGTGTGTGTGTGTGTGTGTGTGTGTGTGTGTGTGAGAGAGAGAGAGAGAAAGAGGGGGGGGGAAGAAAGAAAGCTGAAAACGGAGCCGTGAAGTGTCGGAAAACAGCAAGCATGCAGCTCCAAAAAGTTTAATTATTTAAATTTTATTCATACTAATAATTCTTTTTACGAAAGCTCCTGTTGTATAAATTTGTGTTTTATTTGAGCGTCTCTCTCTCCAGCTCAACGGTTTTCTAATTTGTGCGACAGTGGGTTAGCTGGAGGCAGACCAGACGGATCGTCAGATTATGCAGATGCAGGCTCATTTTATTAATTTTTTCGAATACGTTTTCTCTACTTGGACAGCAGAAAGATAACAATAGAGGCGGGGCTGGGATGGAGGGTGTCTGAGAGAAAGAAAGCAAGCGAGCGAGTGAATGAGCAAAGTACCTTAGATTATAAGGGAATGGCGGGGGTGGGAAGGGGGGAAGGGGCGGGGTAGGAGGGGTGCAAGGGAAAAGCGCGGGGGTAGGCATTAACCTCCATTGAGTTGACGTTTGGGTATTGTTTTTTTTCCTTGCGGCGCAGGTACCGCTTCCTGGAGCTCTACTACAGGCGTGCAGAGACGAGCCACAAGTCCGGCCGAGTGGTACCCTCTCGCGTTGAAACCGTCATACTATTTCTCCCAGATGTTTGGCGCTGTGTTCCCACCCGGCTGGAGTGGGACAGCCTGCAACTCGGCTACCGGCGCCAATTGGAGCGTAAGCTGGCGCGCGCGACCACCGCACCCGCGCCCACCGACGGCCCGTCCGATCCGCTGCTGGACGTTGCTGCTGCTGCCGCTGCTCCTGCCGCTGCTCCAGAAAATGCCAATGAGGCTTCAGTTGCCGCTGCCGGCATCGCTGATCAAAAGGCACTGCCCTTAATCATCATCATTCCACATACACTGATCATTTATTTACTTAACTACTTACCTAACTATTTGATTCTACCACCCACTTAACAATTTACCTTTCTATTATTGTTATTATTGTTATTATTATTATTATTATTATTATTATTATTATTATTATTATTATTATTATTTATTTTTATCATATCTGTCACGCATATAGTATCTGTTTCCACATTGTCCCTCCGACATTCTTCTACTTGTCTTGTTTATTACTCTAGAATGCCATTCCTCCCATCACTAAAGTGATTTGTATATTATTTACGTATTTCTGTGGATGATTATCGATATGACTGGCATATACTTACGTATGTTTGTAAATACTAGGTAATAACGTAATAATAATAGTAATAATAATGGTAGTGATAATTTTAAGCATGCGGTGATGTCGATAATCAAGTAGAGCAATATCAAGCCACTTTAGAAGTCGCAACTGCCTCAGTGTAAGCGAGCGAGTCTGGCTCGAGAGTGTCTGCAGCTAAAATATTACCGAACTAAGAGCAGACTTGAGCGAGAGCTTTGAGGAATTGGTTCGAGGAGTAGTCGATGACGAGAAGGTTTCATTCGACTACTCTGCTTTTTCGCATCCACTTACAACCTATTACTCTTTTACACCAGTATTTATGCAGTGACCATTGAATCTCAACACCGAAACCAACAGAGAAAAAAAGAGCCAGTTCTTTTTCTCCTTTTCATCCTCTCTCCCTCTCTCTTTTTCTCTCTCTCTCTCTCTCTCTCTCTCTCTCTCTCTCTCTCTTTCTCTCTCTATCTAAGTCAGAAGAGAGTTTCTGTTGCATTTCAGCAATGAGTGCTTACGAATTAATATTTAAATTAAGGTTCCATCGTTGACGAGAATTGAAGGTAGATTTCGGTTTCTTCACTGATACGTTTGCGGGTGAGCGTCCTACGTAGCAGACAGATCTAGAGAGTAAGAATGCTGGCAGAGAATGCGTGAAAAACGACTGGACGAGACTGCCTGCGTTTACACACATATATATAGACATATATATATATATATATATATATACATATATTATTTACATACGAGTGGTAGTGTCGTTTTATCAACTTAGGGGCTGCTTCAGTTTTTTAGTAAAATTCATTTGCACGAGCCCGCAGTTACTTAGTTTTCACTTTCCATTTCAGGATGAGGCTCTTCCGGAGAAAAAGGACCCCACCCATTATTCGGAGCTTGATCCAAAGTCTATGAACGTGAGTCTCTGTGACTTTTCATTTATAATTAGCAAAATTTTTGTTTTTTTTCAATAAATTTTTTCCCCTTATTCTCATGTACGATCATTAATGAACTTCTAGGTGAACGACTTACGTTTGGAATTGATCGCTCGTAACCTAAGCCCGAAAGGCCTGCGCTCCCAATTGCAAGCTAGACTATCCAAGGCTGTACGGTCTGAACAGGCAAAAGAAGAAGGTAGACACGACGAGGTTGAGGAAAATGACAAGGAAAGTACCCCATCGCCCAAAGACGAGCCGAAGGACGACAGACGTTCTAAAGATAAAGAGGTATGCAACTTTTATTAAAAATTTCGTGGAGGCAAATTTTGCCTATTCTCAGGAACAACCTACGTTTTACAGTACGACGAAGACAAGAAAAAGATATACGAGAAAGAAAAGCTAATAATGGAGAAAAGGTATAACCTGCCGGACAACCCGCAGATTTTAGTTCACCCCTCAAAAACCGCTAAAAGTGGCAAATTCGATTGCACCTGCATGTCTCTTAGCGTTCTGTTGGATTACAGACCGGAAGACACAAAGGTTCGATGAAGCGTACAGATTATGTTTAACAAAGTAATTGTACTCATTGCATTTAATTTACGTAAACCTGTTACAGGAACACTCGTTTGAGGTATCGCTGTTCGCCGAGCTGTTTAATGAGATGTTGATGCGAGATTTTGGATTTCGAATATATCGCTCTTTGTACAGTTTGCCGGAGAAAGCAAAAGAAAGAGAAGACGATAGGAAAAAAGATAAAAAAGACGATAAAAAGAAAGATGACGACAAAAAGACTAAAAAAGATGAGAAGAAAATCGATAGCAACAAGGACAAGAAAGATGACAAGGATTCTAGATCGAAAAGCGATGACAAAGATAAAGACAAAGATAAGAATGAAGATGACGACGATGACGATGATGATGACACTGATGTAATTTTATTGTCTATTCGTTTAAATTTCAAGACAATTTGAACAGATTACAATTTAATAATCTTTTGTTTTCTAGGATGATGACTCTTTAAAAGAAGGACGAAAAGATAGGGATAAGGATGGAAGAAGGAAACGAATACGACTATTTACTTCTGATCCATATCTTCTTCTCTCCTTTGTATATTTCGACCAAACGCATTGTGGTTATATTTTTGATAAAGACATCGAAGAATTGATTTATACATTAGGATTGAATTTATCCCGGGCTCAAGTTCGTAAACTTGTTCAGAAAGTCGTAACAAGAGATTCCTTGCATTATCGTAAATTGACGGATAAAATGAAAGAGGATGATTCCAAAGAATCGAAAAAAGACGAAAGTGAAAAGGATGGAGTTGCAATAAAAACCGAAAATGAAGAAGAAGTTTTAAAATTGCTTGCTCTGGGTACGTTGCTTAAACGTTACTTTTTTAACCAATTATATTTGAGATTATTGATTTTGCTTTAATATTTCATTGGACTTTTTATTAGGAAACAAAAAATTGCTTCCTGTATTTGTGGGAAGTGGGCTTACGCCAAAGAGAGCTAAACTTGAAAGTTCTACTGGCCAGATGGAAAATGAACCAGTGCCAGAAGGTTTCGTCATGTTCAAGAATTCTTTGTTGGATGTAGAAAAATTAGTTAGTCAATTGAAGAGATCAGAAAGCGCTCGTGTAGACACAGAAACGCGAATGATGGAATTGCAGCGGGAATTGGGTGTCCTCGGTGAAAAATCGACAAAACAAAGCAATAATATTAAAGAGCTTTCAGAAGATTTAAAATTATATAAAGATAGACTGAGAACTGCTGACGAAAAATTGAAAAAAGTGACGGTATGTTGATTATTTTATTTATTAATTTTTCCAAGTACTTAATGATTATTATTATTATTCATATTTATTGAAATTTTTCATTCTAGACTGATTCTCACTCTTACTTTACGTCCCTTAAAAGTATATATCACATTGCATGTAAAAGTGTTCAAAGTGATATGAAGCGAGTCGAAATCGTGGAGATCCAAGATGAGAAAGTTGGCACTGAACAAGTTAATGGTGCACAGGTTGAATGCAAAACGAAAAGTGACTCTCGATGGAGTGATAGCAAAGTCTTGGTTAAAAAAGAAACAAACGAGTGTGATAAAGACAAAAAGTGTGACAATAAAGTACCAGTGAAGAAGGAAGTTGCAGAAGAAGACAAAGAAAAGAAATAGATGATCATAATAGTTTGTATTTATTCGTTTTTACTTCACAAAGATGCACCAAAATCTTACGACGTCCTAATTGCGGCGTTTTAGCCGAATTTACCTGTATGCTTCATAATGAAAGTACTGATAAACGGCTTCGATTAATATAATAACTAATAAATTATAGAAAAATAATTTTTGTATTACTCATATGTATGAAAACCGATTTTTCTTCTAAAATATGTAAACTTGCAAATGTGAAGTTTATGCGTGTACAGCTAAATTATTTAAATATTTAAAGTACAGTGTTAATTATTTAAAAATTGTATTTCTTTACTTTTTCAATATTGTAATTGACAACACGAAAGTAATGTATTATCTTTGAATTTCTGTTTAAATTATATCAAATTTTTCAATTGTATTTCTGTTGGTTAATGTCACATACATTTACAATGCTCTGGTTCATTGATTTATAAATGTCCGTGTAGTCACTAATTTCTTGCAAACTTGCTTATTTAATAATATTCATTTCATTAAGCATTTTTAGTTATTGTTTTCTTCTCTTTTTTTTCAATTGAAAATTTTATTTTCTAAAAATGTACTCTTATGGATAAACTTTCATGTTCACGTGTATTTGACAGATTTTGGATCTGTACATGGTTATTGAAATGCACTTTGTTGGAACGATATATCAATCCTGAAATGAACTTTTTTTCGCATAATGTATAGAATTGATGTATTCAAGGTATTGACATAGGATGGAGAATAAAACAAAATGATATTTACCAGTAAATATACTTTATTTACCGCTTTTCACAGTTTAGTCTCGAGACAACGCCGATTAGCATTTTTTCGCGAGAGCTACATCTTGCAGTCCGAAATAAACTTGGACTTTTCCTTAATAATATTTTAGTGCATTTCAACAGAGAAAATATGTTATATAAATTATCAACTTGTTAAAAATGCCATAAATAAAAATGTAATAATTTACATGCTTTATTGTATATGGCATTTATAAACAAACTTTAGTTACATTTTAAAAAATGTTGAAGTCTTTATTACATACAAATTTTTTATTATATTGTAGTATTTAAAATTGTTGAATACTGCATAGTCAATCCGAATAATGGCCAATATTTTACAATTAATCAGTAAATAATGCCTGTTGATGCTTTAAGTAACTAATGTGTATTTCTTCAAGTTTTGCGAATACAAATTTGCGCTAAACGTTTACGTAATTAAACTAAAAAAATTATTGTTCTAAAAGAGCACGTGATTTCAAATTAAAAATCATTTATTTGGTCAAATAATCTTTTTCGTCATAAAAATTGAACTACGTTTATTTTGTCAAGTTTCATTTTTTTTTTCAAATTGAACATAATTTTTTCGGTAGTACACTTGTAATTTTGTCTTCATTATACATCGATAGAAAAAACAAAAACTGACGATTTTTTTCAATTCAAAAGTAATTTGACCTAAAACATTGCCTTTCGGGCAGATAATCGATCTTTTTCTTTTTATTGTCACTATACTGAGTTAAATCTTGTTTGTACAAAATATTAAGTAAAAAATGACAACAACAAAAAACTTAAAATATGCGCAATTGTAAAATAACTGCAGCAACAAGTTAAACGCAAAGAACAAGTAAAATTATATAAAGTGTACAATAAATAAAGAAAGCTCGAATTACGTATAAAATGTTGCTAAGCTCAGGTATGATAACACTACTGTACTTTTTACGTACATTCAAATACTGTTGATCTGTCCTACATTTCCTTGTAACATTGTTTAAGCAATAATTAGCGAGATGGTTTAATTTAAGAATGGAAGTACATGAGCTCAAAATAAACTCGGCGAATAAGTAAAGGCGTTTAAATGTTTGAGTTTCAAACATTTGAACGCGTCCGACGTTGTAACCGATAGGAATATGTTCATGCAACCAGCCGAATGATTCGAAACAATAATGAATTATTAGGAAATGCTTAAACAATACAAAGACGCTGCTGTATATCTAACTATCGGTTAGGAATCTGTATCATCCAACTGCGGTAAATTCATCTAAAACAAATCTTGTGCAAGATACGTTTAATATACACAAAGATTCCATATTTACAATGTTTTCTTGGCTAATAAAAAGTCATTCCGAAAAGAGCATAAAAACATACCGCGATGTGAAGAGAATAAGTGCGACGATTGATACGTTCAATTTCGTCTTACACAACTATTTACAGGAAATTCACTCACAAATGAAAATGTACACTGATGACAGTTTGCCAGCGCAAAGTATTAAATACGCACGTCAAATTTTTCACAAGACAAAGAAACACTTGCAGCTTATGCACTTTGGTAAATACGTGCCGATGCAAATTTTTCGCCATACTACAATGATTCCCTTTGCTACTAACTTTCAATCTAAATTATTTAGCGAATTTCAAACATATATGTATGTACGTAGCTATGTATGTCATGTCTCGTGTCATGTATAATGGATGTAAGAAAACCGGATTACAATGAAAGAGGCGTATAATAAGCAATAAAAGAATTGCTAAATGAGAAAATTTAATTGTTGCCCGACGGCTAGGATTTCTAGATGCTAGAAAACATGTTGTCTTGTTTCGTTTTTTTTCATTGCGTAATTCTACAATTGCAAGTGTAGCGAGTCACGCGTCGGAGAAGCAAAAATAATAATGTACAATAGAGTAATTGTAAAAATTGAAAAACCATGCGCCGCGTCAGAGTTGAGCATGAAACTAATTACGAGGAGACAGATCGACACAGAGAGGAGGGAGGAGAAGCCGTCTGAGCAGTTTCATCGTGCGCAGGCTGGCCCGCGAGGACTCTGTGCAGCGCTTGGAAGGCGCAGCTCGGCGGGCGCTCTTGCTCGATGCGCGCCCCCGGAAGAAGCCTCCGCTGCTCCGGCGCTACGAGCTGCCCGTGCTCGTGCGCCCGCTCGCGGAGACGGCCCGCGCGGCCCTTGGTATGAGCGTCGGGGCGGCGAGCTTGCGAGGAGCTCTCGCTTGCGCCTCGGGGCTCGCCGACTGCTGCCGCTGCTGCTGCTGCTGCTGCTGGAGACTGCTCGGCGGGCGCAGCCTCGACGCGCGCCGCGGGCTCGGCCTCTCCGCGCCCCCGAGGCTCACGCTGCTGCCGCTGCTGATGCTACTGCAGCAGTAGCTGCTGGCCGAGGGGCTCGGCTCTTTTCCCGCCAGCCTCGACTGCTGCCGTTGCTCGGTGCTGCTGCTCGCCCACGAGTCACTCGAACTGTAATTACCCAAGTTCCACGTTAATCCAAAGGCCCTTCTGCCCTTCAACACTTTAACGTGCAAACACAACAATTTCGGCTTTATATACTAGCTTTACGTTACACTAGACTAGCACTCAGCGCTTGTCCAAAGCTCTTATTTCTTTTTTCTCTCTTTACAAACACTTAATTTCATGAAAAAAAGTTGATTCTAGATTTTCATAGACTATTGGATTCCCCAGTAGTGAATTGAATAAGACTAAATTTAAGTATACAACCGAGTCGATAGAGTAACTCAACTCAGACTAGTATACAATTACAATCGATGAGTCTAGAAATAGTAATTAATACCTAAACTAGTATTTGTGGTTTTATAATTTTTTTTGTTTTTCCTTTCCCACCTGAATAGAAATATTCCGTTCGATAAAAGTGTGCAGACCGCCTATATAATGTATATGTACATATACTAACACTAAAAAGATGTAAAATATAAACTCACCGCGCAGGGCTAACCAATGCAGCATGAAACATTATTAAACGTCAATCCATTATAGATTAAGAACAAAATTCGTTTTAATAACAATGAAAATCAAACAATCGCTAAACAAGACCGATCCGTAGTTTTTTTTTCATTTCAGGTCCGCTCTACAACGAGTCCGTTTTACGAAAAATTAATCTCACAAAAACATTACTCTTTTCTTTGGTAATATTTTCAAGTATGAGTAGTTCGGAAATCAATAAACAAGCAAAAAATTGTAGTATTATGAACTCATAAAATAATATCAAAAATTTAATAACAATAGTAATAATAATAGCAATAATAATGTGTTATTTTTAAATATTACGAATTTACATTTTTATTTATAATCTTTATTAACATCCTTTAAATGTAGCCTATTTTGGATTTTAATAATACTAAATTGTTCTACACACACGTACATTAGGTTAACAGCGTTTTTTCCAAGGTAATAGAATTTTCATCTTTGGTTTAACAATAAATGTTCATTAAGGTACAAAAATAATTATAATCTTTTTTCTCTAATAATATAACACGAGCATATACACTTGACGATTTAAATGAAAAGGTAAAAAAAATCTAATGAAAAAAATTAGTCCATGCAAACGTATATATTTAAGGAAAAAAAGATAGAAAGAGAGAGAGAGAGAGAGAGAGAGAGAGAGAGAGAAATAGGAAGATAAGTTAAAATATTGAATCGACTAATAAAAAGCAAAACATAATGTATGCAAGTGGCCAAGGTGCATGAAAATAAGGGCGTTTATGGCGCAAAGAAGTATGCTTCCCAACAGTAAGTCACATAGACTGATGCACTCTACCTTCCCGATCCTGAAGCTGTGTCGTCCAGGTACCAGGCCAGAAGCAACAATCAAACCACAATACATTGGTATAATGTAGGATTCAACTTTTTCATTACTATGCTTTTCATGATATGTAATGTACATCGACACTGAGGAAACTTATTTTTCTTTGTTCAACGTCAATCTAATGTAATTTTATTATTTTAAACCAAACAAATTATTAATGAATTTTTTGTTTCTGGACAATAATAATGTTCCAGTAAAAAAAGTAATTTTGTGCATTTGACAAATTTGTTTTCTCAGTGCTTCAGGTAATTGTGATGTGTTTATTGTTTAGTGAATATTATTCCATTCCAATTTACACTCTCTTGCAAATTCGAAATAACGTCGATTCAAAGCAGTAGAGAGCAATATTTTTTCTTTAGTCATTTTTGTTTCAAAAGTATTTTGGTTAGTCAAAAATTCAGTGTTAATAATATGAATTTCAAATACACACTATCCAAAGTCATTTCTCATTGGCAAAACAGTCGATGACGACGACACAAGGCCAGAAAGTTTAATATCCTGGCTAGCTTGGCATGATATATTCAACTCTATGGCCTGGCGTGCAGTTGTTTATCCCTTTTCATAATACCCGGCAGAAATTACGTTAGATAATCCTCATCAAATGTACCGTCTTCATTTCGACACTTTGAAAAAGTAACGGTAAAATAACGATTATTAAACGTGTGCATTATAGTGTAAATAGAACTTTTAAATTTCGACCGGATTTTAAGAAAGATGATGATGTTATTTATGCAAGATTGTGTGCCGGGTAAATATGACATTGTTGTATATTAAAAGTTGATTATGATTAATGTAAACAAAAAATATGTATTCAAATCCTCACCTAACAAGAGAACCTGTTCCATTATCCTCAGAAAGTCCCTGTAATATCGATGATCCTATCGAGAGTGGTCGCAACTTAAAAAAAAACATTGATGATAAAAAAAGATCAATGATTGCTACTTGTTTTCTCTGTGTTAATTCATGTACATGACAATTTCAGCAAAAAGATTCTTCAAATCAGCTACGTACGGTCGGATGAGAAATTTCAAAAAAAAAGGATGACCATTTTTCACCGACGTGTATGTACATGTACATTTCGACCAGAATCTTTTTGCTGCTGTGTTATATTATGATGCTAAAACAACGTATATTGTATCCATAATTAAAATATGATTTATACTTGATTATATAAACACATTGACATTCCAAGGTTGATCATTCTGACATACAACCAGAAGATTGAACAAAATTTTTCTATAAAATTAAAAAGGGTGTAAAACGTCAAGCTGTAGGATTATTTTCAAACAGTCCTTTATAATCGGTATAAGTAGGTAGTTAAAAAGGTTAACTGAAATAAAAGTATTATAAAAAGGTGGAGTAAAAGGTGCTGGCAAAAAAGTTGGCATTCAACAAATGGCTAACTATATCTAGATAAAAGTGCTGTTTCCACAATTAACGCAAATACTGTACATAGATGTTTGTATGATATATATATATATATATATATATATTATTTCCTCTATAGCCGTGTGAATGGAAAGAAGGCATTGAAAATCGTCGGAATTGCCAAGGGACGGATTGCGATAAGGGCGGAGAGTAAGGGGAGTTTGAATGAAGAAATAGAGTCGGTAGGAGAGTCGATCGAGGGCCTACCTTGTCGGTTTGCGTAGCCGCGTTCAACATCTCCCTGGCTTGGTGTGTGCCGTTGGAAAGGAGGGCCGAGGGCTCGGTTGGCTGGCCAGGGCCCCCGTGGTTCTGATACTTTGTCAACTGTGCCTGTTGGCAGGGAAACAAACGAATCTCTCATGAGTGCCCAAGCTGCTCGAGGCGCGGCCTTTTCTCGGCGACTGCTGCCCCTCACCTGCAAGTTTTGTATCGTTCGATCCTTCTCGTCCACTTGGCCTTGCAAGTAGACCACCTGTCTGCGCAGGTCTGCCAGCTCCTCGACGACGCTCCCCTCGTTCAGGGAGCCCTCCTCCGTCGCGCTGCTGTCGTTCAGGCTGTACAAGAGACCATTCTACCCGATAAGAGAAAGTAATCCAAGTTAAATCACCTGATTGAATTTTCAATTTGAATTTTCACTTTGTTCCTTTGTTTTCTTTACTCCTTACTACTGACCTTTAAACTATTCTCGAATGGGTTGAGAGTGTCCGTCTGCAATATTGCAATGCAACAGTTTTATTAAATCACTCGTCGAGACAATGTTTTTTATACGTGACAAATAACAGGCTTGCTTTGGACACAAAGCATTGGAGAGAAAATTAAATGGTTGAAACTTACGGGGGACAGGGGTAGACAAAAGCAAAAACACATACCCTCGTCAAACCGTTCTCTCCTGACTGCATATGCAACACACCAAGGACGAAACGAAGCAAACGGCAACAAACGATAAAACATAAAAAAGCGTGTTTATGAAGGAAAAAGCGGCATTGACAATTGCACAATATACATATAGATTTGCATATAAACAGATGTTGATGGAAAAAGAAACTATAAAAAATTTGTGAATCCGTTGAAACTGTAAATAATGTAGGATGAATATAGACAACGACTCAAGGTCGACATCCAATATGCAAACAAAAGATGTAAGACAGTTGACTAAATGGGAAGCTCAACGAAATTAGAGTTGAAGATTATTAAGGAAAGATGAATTACCTCCTGAAGGACCCGTTTTAATTTCAGCAGCATCGTTTTTATTGAAACGATGTCCTGAAACATGTAGTTGTAAGTTCCTCGTTCGATCTTGAGACTGCCCTCGTCTCCGGAATCCAAACTTGGCGATTGCACCTGCAGAGCAAAGACAATTATATTTCAGTCGGCTCGATCGGCCAAACGCCCGCAACTTTGCTTACATTTCTCGGCGTTCTCAAGGGACTGTAGACTTGCCGGCCACGCGTGCTCTCGAGGGACTTTGGCGAATCGGTGCTTGACCTGTTGTGCAACAGCCGTGTGCGATTGTTGAGCCTGCAACGACAACAACGGAAAAACATTCGTCCATTAGAAGCTTTACGTCATCGTTAGTTATAGAAGCAAAGAATGCCAAATCCTTAGCCGTATACATGTCGATACGAGTAATTGGAGCAAAGACATTTATCTTAGCCCGCCTTCGCTCGAGCGAAGCAAGAATCTCTCTTTCTCGTGGCATCGAACCGCATTTTTCCGCACTTTAAGAGTGCCGGAAAATTATTTGACGAGTAGCCTTTTCCCGCAAATTGGCCAGATAAGCAATCAGGTAGAAACATTCGGCATAATTGATTTTTCAAATTCGTTAAACCGTTTAAAATAAGCCTGGGCATTGTAGCTTGGATCTCGTAAATGTCAAAGGAGGCCCAAGACTGGCCCGCACGATTGTGTAAGAGAGAGGGGAGGGGAGCGGCTATTGGCCGCGTCGCAGATATGTAAGCCTGGGGCTGCTGCGAAAAAAGGCACCTTTCTTCGGCAAGTTGAAGCCGAGCCTTGGACGCGGCTATTATGTCGACCATCTTCCGCCTGGGTATTTGTCTGGGTATTCCAGGCGGCAGGGGCTGTATGAGAGGCTGCTTCGGAGTGGCCGCGGCGGCTTGTCGGGGCGGGGGCGAGCCGTTGGTCGGGGTTGTGGATTCGGAGGAAAGCCCAGAGTCGCGGCCGTCCTCGGCGACCACTCGGCGCAGCTCCGGCTGCGGCTGCTGTGGCTGGGAGCGGCCAGCCACGGCTCCGGCTGCCGCCCGCATAGGTATGCCGCTGCGCTTCTTCGCGCCCTTTCCTCCTTCCGCCGATCCCGGAATCGGCGTCGTCGGCGTCGTCGCCGACTCCATCCTCTCCAAAACTTTTCCTCGCGCTCTTTAGCAACTGTCCTTTTCTCTATTCCGAGCAGCTAGCGCTCCGCTCATACTCGATCATCCTGGAGTTGCGATGCGCAGCCACCTGCTAGGGATTATTTCGCTCTTTATTCATCCGGCCACTCGAGTTTCCTTCGCTCCGGCGAATTTCGCATCGTCCCTCCTCTTCTATACCTCATTCTAGGCTCAACCGCGACAAAGTCTATGCTTAAAGGATCCGTAACGTCAAGGAACGAGTAAACAATGGCACTGTTTAATCCTTCTTATTAAAAATTAAGGCTCCTCTGGTGAAAGTTTTTATTTTTACTTTATCGCCAACTCAAGTCCATTACATGTGCTTTGCGAAAGGCAGGAAGTTTGAAATTCAAATCGGTAGAAAAAGTCTAATTACGTCAATAGTATTTATAGTCTCGATATTGCGTATTTGAAAGGTTAATGCAGATAATAATAATAATAATAATAATAATAATATACGTCTGTAACAACGCAATTTTATAAAAGAAAGTCTAGAAACTAGTTGTTTTATGGAAAAGTTGCATAATGATTTTAGCAGTCGAAATTTTTACAATTACTTTTTAAATAAGTGCTTGTTAAAAAGTATAAGAATATTAAAGACAATTGTCTTTAAATGAATGTTTGTTTTATACATTATATTTTCTCTACGATATGTTACAACTATTGTAACTTTACCTATTAATTAAACTTTATGAAATATCAGCAAGTTCTAGCATAAGCAAACACATATCGATTTGAGGCAATATTATTCCGAATAAAAAGACTTGACCATAAAGCCAATCAAATTTTTAAGAAACAAGCAATTATTAAAAAAAAACATTACTTTAAATCCTTAAAATTCTGGATGCGCATTTATTTTGTCGTTAATTTAAAATCAGGCTTGTTTAGTATTATTGCTTTATATATCTACTCGATACAGCTTTCTAAATTAAATACACGGTATTTTTCCAAACGATGGTAATAATAATGATAATAATAATAATAATAATAATAATAATAATAATAATAATAGAATTTATTACGGCACACACAGCGAGTTGGTAAAAGCTCAAATGAGCTATGATTTTGTGATAACTATATTATCTAATTATTTGTTTATCATAACATTGCGTAAAATGTTGATAAAAATATTTGGCTCGCGTGTCAATTGAAACGAACAGACAAACAAGAAGCAATAAACCGTAAGAGCCAATAAGGATTGTGTAATTTTGATAATTTTAGAGAAGCCTCGTGCAACAGTCGAAGGTATATAAATTTAACTGTGGCCAAGTTAAGTCTACGTAAGACTTTGTAGTTGCTCCGATGGACAATAGAAATGATGAACGAGAGGCAAATGTGTCGAGTGTGTCACGACTAAATTACAACGTTTAATCAATAAATTAGCTCGAAAGCTCGGTTCGCTTACGAAGAAATTGTCGCAAAAGCTCGCGAAGCTGCCGAGGCGACTATCAAAGCGAGCGCGATTTTATTCAAGGTCAAGTTTTTTAGCTGTCGTATCCGAGTGCGCGCACCAGCGTCTAGCTAGGCAAACGCCCAAAAATAATAGCTCTCGTTCGGAGTAACGTCTAATCGCGTCGAGACTAGAACGGAGGGAGGTGAGCTGCTTGACAATGCGAAATTCGCGAGGAGGATAACGAGCACGGGCCATCAGGCTATGGCAGGTATTGATCAACACTCACTCTGCTTGAGTTTCTATCCGGTCGTATCGACGGCAGGGTTACCACCACCAGCCTCATATTACCACCACTGCTGCACTATCTCACTTGGAAAACATAATCGCACTCTTCCGCGCGTCCTAGCGCAACTGCGTCAGAACGGCTCAGCTCGACTCGAGAAATTCAGTAAGCCGTCGAAGATAAGAGCAGCAACAATAACAACGGGGAGGAGGGTGCATGAAAGGAGGCACGAGCAGCTGAGCAAGTGGCTGCGCGTCAGCTCGGAGAAATCAATGCTGCGCCATCGGCTCCAAGGTCAAACGGTCTGCAGCGAGCAAGCTGCTCCACGCCGGACGCTGCAAGCTCCCCCAGCTTTCCGAGTGGACTACTCCGCGGCCTGGAGCTGCTCCCTCCGGGACGGGCGACTGCCGCGCCTCCGTCGAGGTGCCAGCCGAGCTGGCCCGAGCAGGAGCTCTCCTCTGCTCCCCATCAACCTGCACGCTGCTCCTCCTCGCCGACGAGCACCAGCAGCCTATTCCTGCTTGTCCGCGCGGCTCTCCTCCAGCAGCAGCAGCAGCAGCAGCCGACCAGGCGGGCTCCTCCGGGCGCCGAGGCGGGCCACAGGTCTGCTCTCGCGACGACGCGCCGACGACGGCTACGGGAAGCCCGAGGAGGAAAGGAGGAAGCGTGCGCCCGCGCAACTCTCGGGCTCGAGGCGGCGCAAGCGCAGGCGGCCTCCTCCTCGCCGCGGCTCGATAATGCGGGGGCGCCGCGAGTTGCCACTGCCGGAGAGAGAGAGAGAGAGGCCAAGCGAGACACGGAGTGACGGCGCCGAGGAGAAATGCAGTCGGACCGAGTGGGAGTAGACGGGGGCCTACATAGCACTACCGGGCTCTTCCCCTCGCCCGCTGCGCACCAGTGTCTCTGCCGTCTAGCGAGTCTCCCAGCCCCCCGGCAATTTTCATCTCGTTCCCCCGGTGCGCTGATGCAACTCCATCACCTCGCGGCCCAAAGGCGCAATTCGAGACGCCGCGGACTTTCATCCGTCTCCTTACCGCAGAAATCTTGCACGCGTCGGCGTCCCATTGACATCCTCGGCCCACTTCCTCTCTCCCCTCCCCCTTTTCGCCCTATAGATTTACTCGACTTTTCAAAGACAGCTGGGGCTATTAGTTGCTCGCAATTTCGTCCGTAAATCTTTCGATACACGGCGTGTTCCTCTGTGCAGGCCTTTTTCTTATTATAAAACCTCTCTACCGATATTGATTCAACAATGCTTTCAAGTATTTATCTATATTTGTGTATGATGAATTTCAGGAATATCACTATTTCTAGATAGAGCATTGCTGTAATATGAAGCAGAGTCGTACAGAATGTAAGGGGTAGGTGAAATGCATAGGGCCTGATAGTGTACATTGAAATTGACACAAAATTAATTGAAATTCATATGCCACTTTGCCGGTTTAAACTCGTAAATTCTTGTCGATAATCTATCGCTATAAGGCTTAATCTGTGCGATTAGGGATTTGAACTGAATTGTTGAGAAATGCAGATACGATTGTTGATCGTCTTGATTTTTTCAACTCAAAACAAAGACAAGATGTATTTGTAATTTGCATTTTAAAAAATACACCGTGTTAAAAAAGTCTTCACTGCGGCTGAGTCATTTTAAAATAGAGAGAACAAATCAATTGTACCATGTTTATATATTTCTGTGGTAGCCAGGGTTATGGTAAGCCCGAGAGGCTCGCAGGCTTCTTCGTTCGCGCGTGCCTAGATGTAAAATATAATACGTAAGTAGCTCCGGGGCTCTATCTCTCTTGAATTTCGTGGCTAAACGTGTTTCTTCAAAGTGGCAAGGTCGCAGCAGGCGCGTGAGAGTAGACTGCCCTCGCAAACGTGATTCATCGAAAGCTTTCTGTGATACAGCGCTCCGGTTACATATACATCCGCTAAATATGTGGCTTGGAACAGTGTCAGCCTAATGATTTTTCCGATTCCTTTATAGAGCCTTGCAGAATATTCTTTCTCGCGGATGCAGCTCTCCTGACGAATAAATTCTAATTAACTCAGGCTCCTTAAGGACAATTCGTGGGATGGACTATTCGGCTGAATAAAAGCTAAGCTGGACAAGCCTCCAAAGATAAGTCTGAGACTGCCTGTGAATTTCCCCAGCCTGGGAAAATCTTGAGACGTCGCGGCTATAGTGCTAGTGCTATGCATACAGAGGGAGAAAGAGAGAGCCTTGGCTACAGCGAGCTTTTTGAAGAAATTGCCATTTCCTCCTGCTGGCACTACTGCTTCGTCTGGCTTTCTCCTCTTTTCGTCCGCTCCTTGCCTCGCGTGATCCTCGACGCTTGGCCATCTTGGCTTTGGCACAACAGTGTACATAGGCGTGATACATGCTGCACGAGGTTTAGCGCAGTGCGACTGTCATACTGCGCCGCAGCTGCAGCGTGTTTGCGCTGCTCCCGAAAAACGACGCTAAAGACGAGGGAAAAACCCCGAGAGATATCGATTGCCTGCTGGCGAACGGACGCCGCGGACGCCGGAGCGAAACTCGGGGCTGAGCATGGCTCCGGCTGTGGCTCGATCAACAGCCCCGGGCTAATCGTGGAGCGGGGCCGAGCTAATAAAGGGCGTACCGGGAATCGCAGCTTTTCCAGCGACGCGCCTACTGGATTGTTGTTCTATATTTAATGCCGCTGACGCGCTTGAGAGAGGACCCGGCGCACGCGCTCCCTACGTGTCCGCGCTTTCGGACGTTGCTCGAGGGCTCTCGCACGCAAGCTAATATAACAAGCGCAATTCGTCTGTTTTCCGACTGTTTACTTCGTATGCCAAACACACACTGGATAATGCAGTGCAGATAAGCGGCAGAACAGCGCAAAAGAATGCAGTATGGAAGGAGGGAAAAAATTCCGAGGTCAGCTGGCTTCTTCCAGGACTGCTCTCGTGCTAATCGGAGCGAAAAAATCTTAATATCGTCAGCCGATAAGAAGGTGAAATTCAACATTTTACTTTGCCCTGGTATACGTATAAGGTAAAACGCCCAATAACGGGACAAAGTAAATATCGATACCTAAATCAGGACAGCTAAATATATGTGATCAAAAATATTTAAACATGAATTTAAAA
>JAPYYQ010002160.1:0-32625 GCA_030522585.1 Anagyrus pseudococci | reverse complement strand
ACGCCTCGTATAATAAAAACTACACGGTCGAAAATTTTCAAAAAAATCAGTAATGTTTCTTACATTGCCAAGAATAACATACTGCAATTTGGTAATAATTGTGAATCAAAAGTTTAAACGTAGGAACCACCTTAATCTCCCACTACGTAAAATAAGATTTTTATTCTTTCATTAACGTCACATTATTTCTTTCAAAAAAAAGCATAGAGGAAAAAAAAGAAAGAAACGGGCTAGCATGTTTTTCTAGAATGCAGGAGGACCTCGGTGATTTTTCGCCAAGCCAGCTTGGTCTCGGGGCTCTGGTCGAGAGAAGAGAGAGAGAGGGAAAGAAAAAAAATGAAGGCCCGAGCTTTCTCTATCTGCACTCGACTGCTGATGCCGCTGTTTTCGGAAATGTCTCTCCTCTAGTCGGATAAGTGTCTCTCACCTCTCTCTCTCTCTCCGCTCAGATTTTACCGGAATGTTTGTAAGCCCGAGTTAGCCGCAGCGTTTACCCCCGGTCGGAGCGGCTTCACCGCTAAATCCCGAGCAACGATTGCTATCCGCGTCTGCGAGTGTCTTATAGACGAATTGAGCGAGAAGTAGCGGACCCTCGTCAATCGATGAGTATATGGTAACTCTTTCTACCTGCCTCTCACACACGTACAGTCTACTTACTGTCGGTTTTCGCTTTTGTTCGATGGCGGTCGATAATTTCTTTTTTTCTTCTTCTTTTTTTTTTAATTCAATGGCTTCGAAATTTTTCGCCGCGTTGACGATTGCCGACAATTGAATCTCGCACGCCTCGTTGAGCACTTATTCCGTTTCTTTCCTCAAATCCAACGATTTTTAAATAGGAATGTTATGTACATTTATCTGACGATTCTATTTTCGAAAGATATAAACTTAAGAGTTAAATTAGTTAATAATGATCTTTTGATAAAACAGATCACCGTCATAAATTAGAAGAGGAGAAATAAAAAGTCGGCAGGGGTTAACAATAGAACTTTGATACATCTATAGTTAAACATTTCAAAACTGCCGTCTCGCGAGTGCATTAAAGTTTTAATTATATACGAAAATTTCTGAGGCCAGTCAATTATGCTAAGGAAATCTCGCTTCTATTTATGACCCTCGGCTTCTTCGGCTTTCCTCGCTGCGCCAACAAAAGATAATCAGATTCATACGCGGGAGCGAATAAAAGAAGTAACCCCTTGACAAGAAAAAATAAAGAAAAACGAAGCGCAACAACAAGAGCTCGCCTGGAGAAAAGAAAATTTCCGAAGCAACAAATAATGCTATCGTTTAATTAGGAGAGAAAAGAAAATCCAAGTAGCTGCATAATGTCTAAGAGGATAATACAAGCGGGCATATTACGAGAGCCGGCAGAGGGGTTAGGCCGTGAAATGCCGGGAGGCATCCGAAATCTCGGCTAACGGATAGCTAGTCTCTTGTCCAGATGTGCAGCTCTCAACATTCCAGCGGCCCCGAGGAGGATGAAGGGAATAATTATCATCGCGGCAAACTGTGCAAACAACAAGCAACATAGTAGCAGCGCAGCTGTCTCCTCGGAGGACTAGCCAGTCGCGTAACTCTCATTAGCCGCGTAAAAAGCTCATCCCGTAAGCCTCGCGTCGGCCCAAAGTCTCCTGTACGTACGTGGATTTCCTGAAAAATCCGCGTTTGCGTTCTTATCGCTCCTTTATCGAATAATCAATGAGAATAAGAGAGTAAGAGGAGGAAGGGCAAGAGAGGGAGAGGATGAATCTGGATGCCAAGGGAGGCTATTTAGCCTGTCGGCGACAGGCTCCTCGTCCGCGTTCGCAAGTTTCGAGCTAACCTGGCGAGGAAGGGGGTCGGCAGGGAGGAGAGGACACTCGCGAGAGCCGGCCCCTTAATTTACGGCCTTAGTTGGAATCCGAGTTGCAATTTGGCCAGGCGGCAGAGAGTAGTACTACGCTGCATCTCGTCGTCGCGCCTCGCTTACTCTCCGACCCACGGACGTTCCCGCTCGCTCTCTCTCTCTCTCTCTCTCTCTCTACTCTGACGTCGGGCGCATGAAATACTGGTGCGGCAGACGCGCCGCGCGAACGGGGATCCCCGCGATGAAGAGATCCACTCCCCCACCCCCCTCTCGCAGCCAACGACAGCGCAGTGGCTGGAGTATATCTGGGAAAATCTTATTTTTGCCAGGCTCACCCGCTGCGTCGCCGCAGCCGCGCTGTAACTTTTCCATCCAGCGACTGCGCCTCTTATTTCGTTCGACGATATGCGATATGCTTTTTGTGTTGGAAACCAAAGAGCAGGAAGCGGCAAAAGTATTTGTAACCCGAGGTCCTGATCGAGCGGCAGAGGGGGCCACTTGAAATTTATTTGTTCGAGAAGCTGAAATAACAAATGCAGCTATGATACGAGCAGAGATGCTGATAGAGAGTGTGGGGGATATGGATCGTCGGAAATCATAAGTCGCGAGCATGCTATCTCCGTGAAATTATCAATGGAAACCAACAGGCGTGAGCGGGACGAAAATTTAAATCCTCTCGATGGAACGGCAGGGAGGGGGAGGAAAAAGAAAATAATGCCTCGAGCACGTATAGTATATACAACGCCGCTTGGTCGATCGTCGTTTCAAAATGCCGCGTATATACGCGCGCTTGGATTTCAGCGGCAGATATATACTCTCGCCGCGCGCGTGATCTATTGTTATTTCGTAAAGTGCGCTTGACCGAGAGCGACGAGTGCGCTACTCTTTTTGTTGTATTTCTTTTTCTATTTTTTTTTATGCATATAAATAAAAGAGCGAACGGAAATTATAAAGGAAAAAAGCAGATTAGCGGCAGCGCGTTGGATATTTTGTTTATACCGTATGGTGTGTCAACTCGAACTTGAGCGAAAAATCAAAAATGTAGCGCGTGTAGCAACTAGTCCTTTTTGCACGAGCAAAAAAGAGAATTAAAGCGTTGAGAAGAAAGGGAAAAATGTTTTCCCGTAAACACGTGCAACAATTACAAACGACGGCACTAGAAACTATATCAGAAGTGCAAAAGGTTGATAAGATAATAAAATGAAAGCGAGTTACAAGCGCAGAATTTATCAGGACATGTCGTACGTGAGATCGTTCTTTTAGCAATGGCATTAAATAGACTCCCATCGTAATCCCTGGTTCTTCCCCCCCCTTTCCTCCCTAGAACTTGCATTAACACGGGGACAGCATTCTTAACATGTCTACCGCATACGCGTAGGTAATGCAAAAATTGTCTAGATTTTCACGTCGCATCCCACCAATTCGAGAGCTTATGCAAAAATCCCAGCGCGCAACGACTAACCTTTCCGTTTTTTTTTTTTTTTTGTTTTTTTTTACTCTCTCCCGCGCTCTTTCATCTCTCGTGCACGTGCCGACCTCGCGTCGCCTCGCAGTCCGAGCACGCGCTTTAGTTTGCGCCTTAATTACGGGCTTAATACTCAACTTGCGCTAGTCCCGATAATGTGAGCCCAGTGTAAACGTTGTCCTCTCTCCCCTCATTTTTTTATGTATTTTAAACAAACTGCATTTTTCTTGAAATCCACAAAGTTTTTGAAAAAAATACGATAAAAATAATTATACATTCTCACTGTAAATTAAAAGAATTTTTAAATAATCACGAATGCTTAATATTCTGTTTCTGTTATTTGAACTGTGAATCGTGTTTTTAATTTGTAATTGACAAAATTGTGCCTTTTTCCAGGTGGAAATGAAAGGGATGTCCGGGCCTATTGAATTTAAGGAAGGTCGAAGGATACAGTTCAAACTCGACTTACTCAAACTCAAGCAACATTCCTTAGTCAAGGTAAGAGAAGCTCGAAGTTCTTTGAAAATCTATTTTTTAATTAAATCGCCCCTTAATTCAATGGATTACTTTTATAAATAAGTACGAAAAAAAATAAATTTTTGCAACTGTGTACTCTGTGCTTGACTTTTTTCCAAAGGTCGGCGAATGGCGGCCAGGTGTCGGGGTCAACGTTACGGATAAATCGGCTTTTTTTGAGCCGGGCGCAACGAATGTTACTCTTGTAGTAATAACGATATTGGTAAGTTTGCACTTGTCGGCACGTTTTCACGGTCCATAGAGAAGCGCACATGCAGATAATCATACTCTAATTCCACAAAATAAACAAATAATTATAGTTCGCCACATCGTCGAAACGAAACGAAATTTTCCATCCGATCATTAGCTTCAACAAACTTTATATACATAAACAAATTACAATTCAAATCATTAAAAAGAAAAGAAAACTGCACTCGAAAGACAGTAACATACAGATAATACTTCACAATTTCGCTTCTTCTTTTTCTCAATCACTTTGCAACACACGTTAACTCGCGTTAATTTTGAATTAAACAAAGCAAGAAAAACGTATTCGGGCCTATTAGTCGTAATGATTAGCCAAACAACCGCGCTAGTCCTACTAGTCTCGCTGGATAAATTGGTAGGCCAGGAATAGGCTTGTCTGGGATCTTCGGCCAGACGATTCGTCCGGCCGCCGATGCGGACATGCTACAGCTGGCTAGTTATGCATGCGCGCGCGTGTGTGTGTGGCTGTGTGTGTGTGTGGGTTCTTTATCTGCGTCTGGATTGCAACGGCAAAAGGAGACTCCGTACGTGATGATGCACCGGGGCAAGAACTACACGGGCAATTCACGCTTTTACGGCTTTTGCGTGGACCTACTCGAGGCCATATCCGGCGTGCTTGGATTCTCGTACGAACTGGAGCTGGCGCCCGATCGCAAATACGGCGCCAAAGATCCCCTCACCGGAGAGTGGAACGGCATGGTTCGGGAGCTCATGCGACATGTATGCAGTACACTTATACTTTTGATCTTTACTTCTTTCTTTCATTCCAGCATCATTTTGCTCACCCGAAAATTGTATCACACTAATGCACTTGACCCCGCCATTTTTCCACACCTCTATATACATCAAGTTTTTTGCATAATTTTATGCATATACCTATATATATATATATATATAAATATCTAAACATAGTGGCAGTCTATAGACCATAGTATACACGTGTGAAATATGCAACCTTCCAATCTGTACATACAACATTTACGATCCCCTCTCTTGTACATAAGAATATAACGCCTAGTCTGCACCTTTAACTTACTTTTCTCACACCTTTCTCTTTCTATCTCTATATATAAACGCAGTTCATCCGATCTACGCATTTTCATTCTAGTTCGTTTCTCCTCACGCTCTTCTTAATAAGCTATAAACAATCAATCTAATAACAATTAAACGATTCGATCAATGACTAAGCGTTCAAGGCCACATTCTCAGCTGATCAGTCACGAAGCACACATAATTTGTCAGACTATACAACGCCGATGTGTATAGCCACCACACAAATCATTTCACAAAGCAAAAGAGTAAGTTTAGCGCGGTAACGAGTATAATGCGCTGTGTGCTCCGTCGAGCCGGCAGCGCGACACACACGGCAGCATGTTTTTTTCGTGCATTCGACGGGACTGGAACGAAAATTCGAGCAACGGCCCCGTGCGAGCCCCTGTAAATACCGATTAAACTCGACGGCTCGCTGCACTTAATGGCACTAATGCGACACTCGCTCTAACTCTCTCTTTCGCGTATATACACCTCTGTACAAATCCCTGATTGTATCATATACAACATATATAGCGAGCAGGTCGCATGTTACCACGTGTATGTACATACACACCTACATAGTTTATTTGATTATTTGAGGAGGCTATATACCGGTTGCTTGTATCGTATATTAACCATTTAGGACAATCCTGATCAGTCGTTAAGGACAATATACTACCGACATTTCCTCTTCCCACCTCTCGAGCCTATGTATCCAAGCTATTGGCAATATATTCAGGTGGTACACACGATTTAATTATTTCGCGTCGAGATAAGAGTCCCGCGTATCGAGTGTCCTTTACTGCTCGAGGCCCCTCACTGCTTCTAATGAAGGAGAAAAATTTATAATAGGGATAATGCAGGCCGACACAAAGCGCAGAGAAGCTCACAGGATATACAATGAAAAAGGTCAAAGATTGGTAATAACGAAAAAGGAAGAAAGTCGAACGATTCGATTATTACAGGAATCGGTAATCGGCGAGGCGAGGGCGCGGGAAGGGGGGTCAATAGTGAAATAAAAAAAGGCGCGCGTTACCCCCCACGGCTCGTTATAAACGGATATACAACGATGGGAGGACATATCGTTAGGATCGGAAGGGCTGGGGGGATGGAAGATGCCAAGCCCGGAGGCAAAAGCTCTGTTTACGGGGAGCCGTCCTGCCGCAGGAACAGCCGTACGTGATGCTGCGGGCCGGCAATTTCAGCGGCAACGATCGCTACAAGGGCTTCTGCATCGACCTCCTCAAGGAAATAGCGCACATGGTCGGCTTCGCCTATAGGATCGAACTCGTGCCCGACGGCAAGTACGGCGTTTACGACTACGAGACGGGCGAGTGGAATGGCATTGTTAGACAGCTCATGGACAAGGTAAGTCACGTTTTCTCACCCACTCCTCCATCCCTTTCTCTCTCTCTCTCTCTCTCTCTCTCTCTCTCGCTCGCTCTCTATGATCGCGTCGATGCGATTTTAATGTGTATAAGCGTATATAGATTGATGGGTAGGGGGTGCAGAGCTTTGGCTAATATACACGTAAGCGGATATATCTCGCATTATTGCAAAGTTTATTATCGAGTTGGATAGAAGGGAACTTTTGTCATCGCTTGCTTGGCTTGATAGGATTGCTGGCCGTTCTATAACATTGGTCATTTACATATTTAATTGATCCCCCCATGGTACCTGAACGGCTGCTGTAATAAACTCCTCGAATTAGCTCGGCTTGAAATTTCGGGGAGGTCAATTTTCAATTTTTCCCCTGAATTTCGGAGTATCATTTTAATCATGCGATTATAAAGCGCAGGTGACGGCGGAAGAAGGCTGAAGCGCCCTGAAAAGCGATTATAACTTTGTAATATTGAATCTCGACTTTTCTCAACTCCCGTATACATATATAGCCGCATCGCGTTCTTTCTCATAATAAAATTTGAAATTCCAATTTTCGTATCCTAGCTGTAGATAGCTCTGGGAGGAGGAGGGTCGAGCTGAAAAAATAAGCGTGCGACCAGTCGATAACTCTCGGCAAACTCAATGCAAAGCAGAATAAACGGTCAGTTGGTCGGGCGCAACGGATCCCTAGGAAAACAGAGCAGAGATTCCTACGGCAGCGCTGCTCAGCCAAAGGAGCGCGCATAAATTAGCCAAATTATTCGTCGAAACGCAAGGGGGGGCAGCGGCGTATAGAAATAGCGCTCGGCAATTGTAAGACCAACAAGGCCAGAGCAATCGCATCGGAGGGTTGGCCAGTGCCGAGCAAACGACGCTTTCGTAGAATCACTGCCTGCTGCAACCGGACCGCGAATAAAATAAAGCTGGGAGAGCAGCTCCCGAACGCTACTACTACCACTATACTGCTGCTGCTGCTGCTGCTCGTTGGAGCGCGCCGCGGCGTATCCGAAATTTAGATTGCGCACCGCGACTGACGGACACGCCGGCCGGACACGCGCCGCTGGTTCGCCCCGGCAAAGCCGCGCTACTCTACCGCGATTTCGCGCCTTTGCAATGCAAATGGCGAAACATACGCTCGGCGATCGTCCCGTGTCCCTTTCCTACGTGCGCTGCCTGGCCTCTGTAGCGAGCGACGCGCCTGTCTCTGCGGCGCTTCTGTTAAATATAATGGAGCCTTGAAACATTTAAAACGTCGTTAGGTACTCCGTTGCGGCAGCACCACACACGCCGCCGGCCGATGCCACGAGCTTTTAGCGCCAGCTGCCAAGGGAAATCTCCTGAGCCAACGGCCTAAATGGCCTTGTTTTCCTCTTTTTTCGCTCTCTTTTTTTTCTAACGACCGTTAATTGCCTGCCTGTGATTGACGCTTTTTTTAAACTTTTTGTTTTTATACTCTCTTCTCCATCAGAGCACAAGTGTAAATAATGCAAAACGCCAATATTTCCTTTACTTATACAGAACGGTGATATTTCTTTTTTTATTTCGTAAAAAATCAAACTTTTCACACACAGCTCGTTTGTTTACAGTCATTGACACGTCGCCTGTGAAAATAATTTCATCTTAACGAAACATACTTTTTATTTGCTCGGCCTATGCCGCTATATTTTCCACGCAGTCCCCGCGATAGCTGTGATCTATATCGACCAAGTTGATTTATTAAAATTAACCGCTTCAAAAAGTTTCGTCGGCGCGCACTAGAAAGCAACTGGCGTAACTCAATCTCGTATCGTCGCATTTCAAAACAGCTGATCGATCAAAAAGATTTGAAAAGAGAAAAAAAAAGAGGAAGAAGAAAAAAGCATCCGTCAGTTGTGCGAAATTCCTGTGTATTATAAACAAATTCGAAAAACAAAAGAAAAAGGAGAGAGAGAAAAAAAATAACAAGATTTACCGCGGCGAGGGTCGTCGGAGGGTGCGGAAAAGAGGCATAAAGCTGCTCATTATTTCCCGTCGGATGATCATTAATAAAGTGGCGCGAGGGAATCCGACGCGACAACGTAGCCGGCAAAACGAATGGCCGAGAGCGCGCGCGCGCCTTTGGCCCTCGGAAAAGACTTGACGAAAGCTCGGCGGGGCGCAGCTGATATACCTCATATTTCACACTCCTCTCGACTTTTGCCTATCTAGTCCCGCGCGAAAATGAAGAAATACGACTTCGAGGCGGTTTAGAGACTGATAAGCCTAGAAAACTCCTCTCCAAGAGCTCACGTTAAGTATACGCATTGACAATATATATATATATATACTCCCCCCGCCCCTTTTACTAGCTGCTCCCTACCACCACTACAACTACTACTACCTAGAGCTCAGCTCTTACCTTGTTTTTAGATGGCTTCAGTTACTCTCGCATCTTAAGCATTTTGGTAGAATAATAATAAGGATTGTCTCTAGATTTTTACATATTCGTTTTCTTTCTTTTTTCAATATATGAATATACATATTATACAGTTATAGATATTAGTACATAAGGACTAGTTATTTTACATCTGATCCCCTTTTATAAATATACATATAAGTGCACTAATTATGTACATATTATATATAGTTAGAGATAATGAATTTTTTATAAGAATAAGCTTTAATTTTCTTCCAACATAAATTTATAAGAAATTTTAATGTGAAAATGATTTCAATGTTTCAACTGCATTATAATGCGTAGATTGAAATAATAGACTCGATAATTAATGGAATGAAAAATTTGTGTTTGGATAGAAAGCAGATCTGGCGGTTGGCTCCATGACCATCAACTACGCTCGAGAAAGCGTCATCGATTTCACGAAACCTTTCATGAACCTCGGCATTTCCATTCTATTCAAGGTAGGCAAAAAAAAGTAATTAAGGAAAATTTTTATCCTAGTTAAAGAACAAAATTAGCGAGATCCATAAATATCGATGGAATAACTCACGTTGCTAGTGTATCACGGACAATACACTAGCAACGCGTATCGACGTGTGTCCACGAAATTAGTTTTCCTTGTAAACTTTGACGCAAGGCAAGTATCTTGTCCTGTGTCAAAGGACGTGGGGGGCTGAAGGTGGGAGTCGATCGAACTGCCTCCTCTTTTCTCGAAGAAGAAACACAAGTCTAATCAGCTTTGAGGCGAGGCTTGCAGGACCTTTAATCGCTGCAAATTGACCACTCACGCGCAATTAAGGCAACCGACGCTCAGCTCGCTCGGCTGACTCAAAGCACACCTCGGCTGACTATGCAGAGGCTTCCTCCCGCCTCTTCCTCCTCCCTCCCTATATCGTAGAACGGATCGCGTCTCCGCTGCTTCTGGTTACGCGACAATCTAGTCCCCGCCTCCCCCGTTCCTACTGAAATTCCCAACGGCAGATTAGCCAAACTTGCGCGTTCTCGATAAGCGCCAATCCTGAGTACTCCCGTTTCATCCCTCCCTTATAACCCTCTTCTCCACTTCTCTCTTTTGCCTTTGCCAACGATGATATAGCTTTACACTGTAAAACACGTTGGAAAGTGAAAAAGCAGTAATAATGGAAAATGTGCGTGACAGGTACCAACGAGTCACCAGGCGCGCCTGTTCTCCTTCATGAATCCCCTGGCCATCGAGATCTGGCTGTACGTCCTAGCGGCCTACATCCTCGTCTCGGTAACGATGTTCGTCGTGGCGCGCTTCAGCCCCTACGAGTGGAACAATCCGCACCCCTGCCACGCGGACTCGGAGATCGTGGAGAATCAGTTCTCCCTGGCCAACAGCTTCTGGTTCACCATCGGCACGCTCATGCAGCAGGGCAGCGATCTCAATCCCCGGGTAGGTGTATACATGTGCATGCAGCAAAATGAGCCTCTCGTCGTAAAGCGCCGGTTCTCTCCTCGCGCCTTGCTTCTTCTTTATACCGCTGTAGCCGACGGCAGCAGCCTTCAAAATAATTGAATTTATGCTAATTAAAGCTTCGCGCGCTTGCGAGCCCCAGCCCTACAACGACGCTCTCACCGTCGTGGTACTGAACTCGCGCGCGCGCACTGCTTATCGATCCGGCCTGTTGAGTAACTTTTAATAGGCTAAATGATGTTTGCACGTGTGAACAAACATTAATTATTCCGCGTCGCGTTATAGCTTGGACCGTTTCTTATTTAACTGTCGAGCAGCGGCTCTTCTGCTCCGACGACTTGATGCTTGCCATCGCATTGTTTGCCTGACGCTTTACGTTATGTAGCTGACGAACGAGTGTGGCAAACAAAAAAAATGTTGAAATTCAAAATGAACGAGTACAAGGACAATGAGAAAAATGTAGCGAGTAATTGTTCTTAGGCGGCGAGTACACGCATCGTTAGTGGCATCTGGTGGTTTTTCACGCTCATCATAATCTCGTCGTATACGGCTAATTTGGCGGCGTTTCTTACGGTCGAGCGCATGATAACGCCCATTGAAAATGCCGAGGATCTCGCTAGCCAGACCGACATTTCCTATGGAACACTGGAAAGTGGCAGCACAATGACTTTCTTCAGGGTGAGCCTACGACATTTTGTATCTTTTTATTGAAAATTTGTCAAATTAAAATGCATTTCTATGAAAAAGGATTCGATGATCGAGACGTATAAGAAAATGTGGCGATTCATGGAGAACAAAAAGCCATCGGTATTCGTGTCGACGTACGAGGAAGGAATTCAGAGGGTTCTCCAGGGCAATTACGCCTTTCTCATGGAATCAACGATGCTCGACTACATCGTTCAAAGGGATTGTAATTTAACGCAGGTGGGCGGTTTGCTCGACAGCAAGGGCTACGGAATAGCAACACCCATGGGTTAGTCACTTTCGATGTTCCATGTAATTAACGACGAGCCGCGCTTAGACGAAGCTACGATAAGATCCACGTCTGTTATACTTGTTTAGGCTCACCCTGGCGAGATAAGATTTCCCTAGCTATCTTGGAATTACAAGAGAAGGGCGAAATTCAAATATTGTACAACAAGTGGTGGAAAAGCCCGAGCGACACTTGCATGAGAAATGAGAAAGGCAAGGAGAGCAAAGCTAATGCATTAGGTGTAGATAACATAGGTTCGTTCTTTTCCTCTGCCATTGTTCAAATGATGCCATTGTTTGCCAAAGACATTGAGACACTTTTCTTTCCCCTTTTTCATCTCAGGAGGTATTTTCGTCGTTCTCCTATGCGGACTGGCCTTCTCGATTCTAATCGCCATCTTCGAATTTTGCTACAACTCCAAGAAACACGCACCAGCCGAGCGCGTAAGTACATCCCCAAAAAGAGAGATCGAATGGACAAAGCTAGACTGTTTTTACTGCTACCAAGGAATGTGCATGTATACGACTTTTTGTTTTCCTTAGCATGAACTCGTTGATTACTGAAAGACCAGCCACTTTTCACAAGCTTTCAAAGCTCAAAGTAAAACGCAGGTGAGATTACCAGCGAATATTGGGCGTGCATTTTTTTTTTTTAACTAATCAAATAACCATAATCGCGAACAATAAGGGAAACAAGGGAAAAAGCAATAAATAAAATGGTACTTTGAATTAATATTTCAGCAAGAAATCCCATTACCGCCACCGACCTGTTCGGGTTCCCTGCAAGGCATACCACAGGCGACGCAGCAGCAAAGCGAGGAGCAGCAGCCACAGCAAGAGTCACTGTGCTCGGAAATGGCACGCGAACTGTGCCGGGCGATACGCTGCCGCAGCTCGGCTCGCCGGAGGAAGGCCTGCGACAAGTGTTCGACCCATCACGTCGGTTACCCAATCGACAATCCCAACCCCACACCGATTAACGGAGTGAGATCATATGTAAATTTTTTGCAAGCGCGACCTCGTTAGACATTTCTTTACTTAACAGATGGAATTTTTTTAAAAAAATAATTTAAATTTTAGAATGAAAATCTTTTAAAAAGATCGCTTCTTTGTTTGATTCCAGAGAAATAGTTTGGGACTGGAAATGTCGCCCCGTCTCCGCATGCACCATCATTCTCCGCTTTGAGATTACAATGACGATGAATATTACGAATTAAACGAGTGGCCAAATTACCAAGAAAACGAATATTCCGAGGCACATTGTTATCTTCAACGCGGCGGCGGCGAAATGCAGTACAACGTGGACATTTCATTAAAATAAGATGAAAAACAAAAACAATTAAAAATAAAATAAATTTATTTTCTTTCGCCGTACGTGGATATATTCAAATAGAGCTAAATTATTGTAAATTTTTCAAAGCATGCGATGTCGGAAAATTCATTATATATATACATACACGTTAAAATATTCTTTTTATATAAAGACAAAAATAAGTAGAAAATAAAAGTGATGTTAAGTATAGGTGTAAAATGACTATAAAGTTGACGAGATCAACAATTATGCCAATTGTTAAAGTATACCTATGTATAAGCGTTATGAGTAAGCTTGAAAAGTAATAAAGCGTCCGGAATTCGTGTCGTTTTCTAGTCTCGTCTTGCTGTGCTTTTTCAAGTACGCAGCACACACAACACACAGACACCCTGCGCGATTTTACTCGTTTTCAACCGAGTCAAAGTTCAGCAGTATTATTATCTTTGTTTTCAACATGACTTCGCTGCAATAAATTACGTTATAATTTTCTATTGTTTTTCAATAAAGACGTATCTCAAAATTCAATGATTTATCCCTATAAGCTATTCCTTCGCACCACTCGAACGCTCCCACAGCGAGTTTGAGTTTTTATACGTCGAAAGTCATAAAATAGAATATCCACTTACATGACGTTAAGATGCGATTAAATACGTATAAATTTAATGTGCAATAAATTTCGGCTTACCTCTCGATCTGGCAGCCGGCGCAAAGCTAGGTTATGGTTGCAGTTTTCACTTCACACTCGCGGATGCTAAAAGCTTTTCGCACAAGACGCGTTACAGTGGCTTCCGATTTTTACAGATTGATTAACAATTCGCGATTAAACATTGCACGAGATTCATTACTTTATTTGATCTGCAGGATTGCGATATGTAAACTCGACCGGATTATTGCACTGAACAACTGAACGTATAAATAACTATACCTATACGCGTTCACAATGGAAAACCGTTACATTCAATGCGTTCGAAAATATTCGGGAGGTTTATTAACGTATTGCGATTTCAGACTACACCTCACGAGATCAGTCAAATTACAATTTATTCGCGATGCAATTGACAGTATTAGATTAATCATACATTGAAAATTTTTAGTGAAAATTTCCTGCAATCGAATTTTTCCGGAAACGCGCTCGGGATTTTTGTTAAGGTGTTACGATTTTAAAGTTTACGAGATTCGTGGCGAAATTTATTCTCAATTAATAAAATGCGCGTAGCGAGTACTGAATTATTAAACTTTTATATTAACAATGAACTTAAGTTGTAATTCCGGTCCTCCGAAAATCGGAGGAAGGGCTAATAACTGTTGTCGGTAAAACAGATTTGGTAAGGAAAGTTTTCAAATTAAAAAATAAATGTTTAATACCGTGTTACTTATAATGCAAACGTATTTTCGTATGGTAAACATTCTTTTCTTTTATATTCAATTAAAAAATGTAAATTTTTCAAATGTTCATTTCTAATTAAAATTTCTTTTTTTTTTACTGAACAGCTAAGTGTTATAGGGTAGTAATATTACTAAAAAAGAGTGTTTTTTTATATAACATCATTTATTAAGAGATAAAATAAATGACAAATAACATATCACTTATATATGAAACTATAACATTTCTTAGTTTTCATTATTAATTACGATACAAAAGAAATCACATCACATACAACCCTCTCCACATAATAATAATTATACTTGATTCAAAGCGTCGGCACAGAAAACTTAGAAGAATCTTTAATCGTCAAAATAGTAAAAAAAAAGGAAAAAAAAATTTTACGGGTTTCTGAAAATATGTGAAAAAATATTTGGTCGACCTATGATAAAGTTAAGCTAAGACCGCCTTGCTTAAAATTATTAAAAGATCGACGCAAACATTACATAAAAGTGAAACGATAGTATCTGCATTGACGCAGATCGAGAGCAAGATCGTGAGATAGAGCTGTTGGAAAAGTTTCGCGTTGCCAACGCTTGAAGCGAGTACGATTAACGATCACATTGTTTACGTGTTACGCGTGTACATGTGGATCTGTGATCCTCGGAAGGGTTTAAGTCAAATCACTTGAATTATCACTCTTGATGCGGTGGCTTGTACAATTAATATGCTTTGTGACTTTCGAAAGTGAAAATGACGCCGTCCGAATGTGCACCGCTAGACCTACGCTCAGGCGTCTAGTTCGCGTCATTCACATCTTTTAGATCAAAAGAAAAGATCACAAGGTCGAAGGCGTTTTCAGCACTTTCGCGGCTTTGACTATATTATCCATCTCAAATCGTCTTTATAATTATCATCACCATATCATCGTTATAATCGTAATCATCGATATCACCACCATCGCCGTCAAAATCGTCGTCCTCGTCGTTATTATCATCATCTCTCGTTATTATTTTTTTTTCCTTTATAATTATTCTCTTGATGTAACTCGAAACTCTTGCGGTTTTAAGTTTTATACATTAAAATTATATTTTCTTTTTTCGTTATATATTTCTTGTGTGTTTATCTCTATAAAATAAAACGCGCGTGTAAAATAACAAAGCTTAGCTGCTTGTTGCTTAGCAAACTAAAATCATTAGTTAGAAACGATAAACTATTCGAATGACATCGCAGATTTTTTTCAACGTCCTCTTGTCTCTCCTCCTTAAAATCTTTTTCTCGCTCGTTACGATAAACTATGAGAATAAAACAATAATAAAAAAAATTGCGTTCATCGATTTTTAAAATGTTTCACGGCAATATTCGAAAATATATATTTATATAATATAGTGTCGCAAATGACGTTATTCGCAAATTTGTTTTCGCTGTGATCGCAATTATACAAGTAAGCCGGGTACACATACGCGCAAAAGTATAAAATTGCGACAAAACTAATTACTAAATGGCCTTTGAAAACTAGTCAAAGTAATCTCGTCGACAGCAATACTCGGTAAATATCATCGTAAATTAATTTTGTTTTTTCAAATAAAAATACGCGTGTCTTCCTAGTGTCGGCGAAATTACGATCAACTTTTCTGGTTTTACAAAATATTTTCTTCTTTCTCTTCCTAAATTACACAAACGCACAGCAAGCGAGATTGACGCTTATCTTTCACGCATACAAATATCTCAAATCAGTATCAAAGGTAAAGGTACGTATGGACTTATTTTAACGCGATTTCATTCGGCACTCCTCGACTTTTGCACTCTTTTTGAGATCGCTCAGCAGAAATTCGCAAACGACTGCTGCTGTCATTTCAAATGTTTATGAAAATCAAGACTGTCGTTCGCGCATCTCCGGTCACTTTTTTTTAACTTAAATAATAGATTTAGCCAACGAATTCTCCGTAGGCTTTGTGAAAACAGAGTTGCACAGAGGAACGGCCGAGTGACAAAATTTTTCTTTTTAAATTAGAAATGACAGTCGAATACAGAGGAAGAGAAAGAGTGTGGTACAATAATAAAAGTATATAAACGCATAGAGAGACACGAGGATTTTTTTCTTTTTTTAATCAGAGAAACGTCACGTACTTTACTTTGTCCTCTGAAACTAACTCAGCTCATTTTCAATTCGTTTGTTTTCTTTCACACAAATGATGACGGAAATGTGAAAAATAATAAATTAAATGGAAAAATACGTAGAAACAAAGCAGGTAGACTTAATAAGGCGACAATTTCGATGAAATTATTAAGTTCAGATAAAGTTATACTTGTGAATCTGTACAAATTTGGTTTAACACAGCATTTTTTTAACGCATATTATCCTCTCGGTTTTACAAATTCAACGACTTAACTTGGACAATATTTTGCAAATTTGCCAACATTTTTTAACTGCAATAATTTAAAAGAATTCTAAAAAAACTATTGAATTTAATAAAGCGGTTCAAATGAATATTTTAAATATTCTATAATTTTTGTTTGATATGTTGATACTAATTTTAAGTCGTATGAATTGATCAAAATATTTTTAATCATCTTACGTCACTTTAGAGGATTTTTTGAACATTTTTTGTTTGGTCGTGATGGTAAATTCATCTCAAAGGCTGTAGTTTTGATATTGTAGCATTTCCGTCGTACTACGCAATCTTATAACTGACATTTATTACTTCAAACTTTGATGGACGCAAAACACTGAATTGTCAATGTCTCAAATCACACATCCAATGAGTAAATTTCCTCTCTACATATAAGTTACACAAATTTTTCAATAGAACTATTTCTTCTTTAATTTTAAAAAGAAATGTCATTTCAATTTTATAAAAAAGATTGTACGTTTTTTTAATTTAATTTATGTAATCTCAGAATATAGCGTAAGTTTCGTCTGCAATATGCAACTATTTTTCGTCTTGATATAATACACAATATTTAATATTTACAATTTATATAACTATTTAATTTTGTAATTATATAAATTTGATTAAAGAAAACAGCCTCTTCTTCGTTACACCTACTTACTGCTTTTAATTATCGATCTAATCGACAATTTATACATTTGTAAGAGAAACTATAAAAATCATTACAATTGTTTTTTTTTTCAATAAGAATCTATAAAATTTTTGTATTGATTTATGTTCCTAAATTTATATACATAAAAAAACTAAAATTAAAAGAAGAAATAAATTAATTTTATCTATAATTTGATAAATTTTTAAGAAAATACAATTTTCCCGACGTTGAAAATTTAAAAAACTCAAGATTACTAAAAGTAATACAACTTTTGATGACAAGGAACTTACGATAGTATTATCGCCACTTCTTGCTGATAAGTATTGCATTTAAAATAGAAAAAAATTTAATGTGTCGTCAAACAGTTTGTTCATTTTCATTGCAATTCCAATGAAGTTAAAAAATATCACAATTTTTACTCTTTAATCCGCAGCGAGACGGTTAGTTCGACGTCCCTTTTAAAATTATAAATTTCATTAACGGCTTAGATTAAAATTCATTCTGTTTATTTAAAGTAACGAAGAAGTAACAGTTTTATATTTAATTTGTTTATACAAATTTTACTCACTATGATTAGTCTTTACGATAAAAAGGTTTATGTTACTGAAAAATTCCGTCCTTGATTCGATAATGATATTTTAAATGACTCTTCTACCTGAGAAGCCTAGTTAAAATTGATTATATTTAAATGAATATTTACACGATCAATTTTACGAAAAATCTCTTTCTTTCTCTCGAGATAAGCGCAATGAATGAATGAATGGTTAAAAAAATGAAAATAAAAAAATACAATTAATAGCAACAAACTTGGTTCAGACGCACAAAAGTTATCTACAAAATTTAATCGACAATTCGCCTCTCGAATATATATTTTTATATATAATAATCTTCAGCATCTTTTCGCTGTTGAAGACTCCCTAAACTTCTCAGCATTTGTCTCGTTACTCTTTCTCTACTCCATCCACAACATATCTCGCTCAGGACATTGTTTTCCCTCCCCCGCCATCTATCTCTTTGACATCACTTACATGGACTCCCGAGGAGTTGCGACATAAATATAAACAATCCTGCCGGGCTACTCTGGGCCGTCTGCAACGTGTCTGACAATGTTGTCGGCCGTACTATACCTCGGCGCCCTCGTAGCCTCTCTTTCTCTCGCTGTGTTTGCCGCGACAAGTATTGCTGTTGTACTTGCCAGATGATTGGCTTGCACACCAGACTAGCCGTCCTTGGACAGTTAGGTCATGTAGCGCATCACGGCGCGTAACGCGTACAGCAGCTCCGCCTGCATGCGGGCTTCCAAGATCATCAGATTAACGTGGACCTACGTTGAACAAAGAAAGCGTCATTGTACATGAGCCTGGCCAGGAAACAAGAGTAATAAACATAAAGTTAAGGGGCTTGGGCCGATTCTTCACCTTTTCGCTGTGTTTGAACTCCCTCATGACGCGGTCGTAATCCCTCTTGGTGACGCGCTCCGGATAGCAGACGGCGCTCTTGATGAAGGTTTTGAGGCTGCGCTCGAGCAGCTGGTTGATCTCGTTGTAGTCGTAGTCGTCGTGCCTGATGCCGAACATACACTGTATGTAGTTCCAGATGGCCCGTCTGAAGCGCGACGTGTCGACCTTATTGTGCGTGCCCATGGTGTAGTAGGTCAGGTTGTAGGCCGTCTTGAACTTGTCGTCGAGGAGATTGCCAACGTCGTTGTAAAGCCTGTTCACCAGCGAGTAGCCATGGTCGTCCCACGAGTAGTCTTGCACTCGGAACGTCGGTATGTCGTTCAACTGACCTCGCTACAAATTAAACGCCGAGTTTTAGTCTCCATCATCTCAATACGTAAGCGAGAAAAATTGAAAAAATTCCCGGCAATTACCTTGGCAAAGTCCTGGTAGATGAAGGTCGGGTCTTCGATGAAGAGGCCGATGTCGGAGTCTATGACGGAGCTCGTGCGCTGGGGCGCAGCGGCCAGCTCCGCCGACTGCGTCTCCACGGTCTCGAAGCGTTTCGACAGCTCCTCCTGGGTTATCTGGTAGCACTCGGACTTCTCCGAGAGCCGCTTCATTCGCTCCATGAGGGTCTCGACGCCGACCTCTTGCTCGCCGACTATGCTCGGTGACGACGGCGGCGATGGCTGTTTTTCTGTATAGGGCACAACGATACCGTTAGATCAGCTGAGGTGGACAGGCACGTTGCATTGTTGCCGTCGTTAAAGCGGAGGGGGTGGGCTTACCTGTTTTGACGAGGCCGTTGGGTATGCGCTTGGGACTGGTGTGGAGTTTGAGCTGGCTCGCGGCCTCGTTGACGACGCTGCTGATGATCTGGAGGTTCTCCTTGTAGCAGTGGCCCGCGACGTTGTCCAGCTCCTCGTTGATGCCGCAAGAGAAGACGAAGGACGAGAGCGAGTGGAAGTGGGCCAGGAGGACGATCGCCTGGACGACCTCGGCGAGGGACCAGCTGTCCGAGCCCTTTGTCAGTTTCTCGATGTGCGTTTTGTTGAGCAGCCAAGGCCTGTGCGCGAGGATCTTGTTGATCTCGTAGAGATTCTGTAGTTTGCTGGGGATCGACTTGAGGCCCTGCAGCCAGGATATGTCGCCACCCTGATGAAGGAACTCGGTCTTTTGGAGGTTTATTAAGTAACTGCACTGATGCCTGCCCGCCGCCTGTAACATTCACCAAAAAAAAAACAGAGCATTAGACTAGCTGTTCAGCTACGCTCAAATTAATCGCTTATTTTTCAAGTTCAACGAGGGGACGAGCCGAGTGCGAGAGCACACGTAGGCTCTCTCTCGTTCTCTTGTGTATTTGGTTTTCAGCGGACTTGGCATATCTTTCGTTTCAGCCGGATATCGATAACCTCATTTATAAATAGGGAAAATTTCCATCCTCCAAAGACTTTTCGAGCTTGAGTAGCGTTCAAAGACGAGTCGAGTGTCTATTACATCACGCAGCAGCTACTCTATTCCGCAAGCTATATAGACAAGCATTAGCAAGCCGCTCACGTTTGCCTGAATAAGAGAGGCCCCCCCGACATTTTCATACTCATTTTCACATGAGTCTGCATCGTTTCGTCGCGTCATACAAATATACCTACTTCCACCACGAGCTACGCTACGCAACACTGTATCTAGATTTTTTTTCCTTGTTCGATCGATCAAAGCAAAGGCAAAACAAGAAAGAAAGAGAGAGAGTGAAAGAGAGATTCCTTTCTATAATTAACAAACAAAATAAAGAAAAAACGAAAAGAAAAAAAAATCGCTCGCGATCCGATTGCTATCTGCCACGCGCAAAGTTTAATCACGTGTTTACCTCGAACGCTTTGATAAATGAATTGTCTCTAGACTAGAACGATTGACGATAACGCGCGTCTCAATAATAATTAATACATTTTTTCGCCCCACGCGCGCGCGAGCTCGCGAATATTATCGGCGACAAAAGTATACAAAGCCGATTGAAACGGAAAAAAAAGTCTCAAGCCACGCCGGCGTTTCGAGAAATTTTTTCCGAAAATAGAAAAAGCGTCAAAACCGTGTGTGCGCACGTGTGATGCTCCTCCGACTCAGCGATGTCTCCCTTACGTAACCGAGCATCTTACGAAAACAAACGAGTCTTTTTTCATAATTTTTTCTTTTTTTTTTTTCTTAATCATCGTTTTTACAAAATTTCTGGACTCGAATTGGACAAGATTCGCTCGGCTTTTCTAGACAACAAGTCTAAACAGTCAGACGCTTGGGCGAGCTACTATTTGTTGAGAAGACTATACAAATTGTGCGGAGGTGTATGGTATATATAGGTTTAAGTCACCGCGAGCTAAAGATTGCATTTAGCGAGGCCCGCGCGCGGAGAACCTGTTTTTCAGGTACATTATCTTATCGTTTATCTCTCGTCCGACGAGCATACGCGTACACTGTTTTTTATCCGATCGAATGTATTTTCGATCGATATATTCTCATCTCTCTCTCTCTCTCGGCTTTTTTATTTTCCAAATACGCCGGACGTCTAAAATAGCAATAAACTTGGTTAAACTTTAGTTACCGAAGGCGAAGCTATCCCATTTTCGAATGACACATTGTTTGCCACTAGACATAATGAATTTAACCCCCTTTGCCATTCCTCGTGATGATAATCTCTCAATAGGACAAATATTTAACGTACACACACAGACGAGCGAGCGCGTATTCACCGCGGGCGAGTCTGAAAATAATCAGGCAAAATATGTCACTCCTGTCTTTTTTACTTTTCGTTACACTCTTCATTTCTCTCGCGACAATCGAGATTACGTCGCGAGAGATGAACATATGCAATATCATCAAAAAAAAGCTTTCTTCACGCGCAGAGGAGAACGGGGTGGAAAGAAAAATACATAGCCGAGAAATTTCATCGGTCGCCAGACACAATGTGACTCCGAAGAAAGTATATGAAACACCGATATATCCGGAGTCTCTGACCCGCGCCAGAAAAGAGGTTTTTCAATTGCTAAGTAGAAATAAAGATGAGATGCAAAAGATGAAAGAAAAAAAAACACTACCGGGAACAAAGCCCCGGCTAGCCGATGACTATTTTCTATTTCCAGCTTTCCCTTTGGCGTTTCGTATACAACCGAACTTCAGCCACCCACGGGGTTTCTCCAAATCGCCGCGTCAATGCTCGAAAAACACTTGTAACGTGTGCACAAGCCCGCGAGCATACTCGAATGTGTATATCCGGAGGAAAGTCCGGATAAGCCTGGGAGAAGGCTTTTATTGTTACACCGAGTAGCGCGGGCAAGAGTTGAGAGCACACGATCCGGTGAAGAAGTTTAAACTTACAGACGGCAAGTAATATAAACACGAATATATATTTTTCGTTGCTGCTAACGAAGAAAAACCCTCGTAGAAATCTCGCAGCGAAGACTTTCCCACTTGTCAATCTCGCAGCGAAGACTGTAAGCAGAATCGCCAAATGGGATAGTCTTCGCTGGGAGATCGACAGGTGGGAAAGTCTTCGCTACAGTCTGAAATGGGACGGTCTTCGCTAGTAGCGACGATATATATATATGTGTACATAGATTCATGTGTCACGATGAACGCGATAGTAATAAAGGAATATAAATAACGCACCTTGGGTTGTAACGATTGTTCTTTAGGCTCTCATCTCTCATTGTGTGTGTGTGTGTGTGTGTGTGTGTGTGTGTGTGTGTGTGTGTGTGTGTGTGTGTGTGTGTGTGTGTGTGTGTGTGTGTGTGTGTGTGTGTGTGTGTACGTGTGGATATCCGACAAAAGCCCGGCGGTATAAAAAAAATTATTTTCGACTTAACGTTGTAATATCGAGACGTTGAATCACAGCAAGAGCGAAGCAAACAATCGTTATCTCTGGAAATACCTCGAAAACAATTTTTCTCCAAAAACACATTTATGATGTTTCTTTAGTGTACTTAGAGTCTTCGGGAGAGAGAAAGATAAGCAGGTTCAAAAAGTGTCTCGGGGCAAGTGTTGGGGTGGTCGGGTGGGATAGCGATGAGGGGAAGGGGGCCGGAGGAGGAGGGGGGGGGGAAGAGCTCTGAAATTGATGTGTCGCACGAAGCGATTGCCGAAGGCCGAAAGAATCTCAAGGCCAGAAGAACGCCGAGTTTAGAGGAGAAAGAGACAAATAATAGTCGAAGCTTGCGCAAGCTCGATCTCTTTCTCTCTCGTTTGCGAATTTATTAATTACACGCAAAGAGCAAGCCGACCGCGCTTGCCTACATAGCCCGATAAACTCCGACCTCTTGCATTGTCGAGGAAAAAAGCTCGTGGGGCGCAAGTGCACGCGTCTATGTGTGTATGCGTGTGAGAGATAGAGTGTGTGTGTACGTGCGGCCCTCGGGAGAGACAATAACCCACGCGCGGAATCACAAATTCAAATGCACTAGTAAAAGCCGGGCTCTCGAGCGAGCGCGCAAGAGAACGAGCCCGAGTCGAGCTCGTTCAGCCGCGTTATTTTCAATATTCATTTAAATTACAAATATACGAGTGAGATGCGAGAAGAGCCATTAATGCCCTCCTCCCCCGCCCCACCCCTTCTTCGCGCTGCATTTTTTTCTCTCACTCGCGGCGTTACTCAACAACCACGTGCGGATTTTTGTTGTCTTTGGGTGTTCGCGCTTGGCTAATGAGAGACTATGAATATACGCGATACTTTGACATCTATTATTTGAAATTGCACAACTGCCCGCGGAGCCTACGTGCAGGCTTTTCTTTTTTTAAACAAAAGAATTATTGACGTTAATGACGATAAGAGCAGGAGGAGGAGGAGGAGGAGGTGGGGGGGGGAAGAGAGATGGAGAGAAAGGAGTCTCGAGGGTATTATCTCGAACCGGAAGACGCTGAATTTTCGTGCAATTGCACACGGTGCAAATATTGCGTCAAGGCTCAGGTCGTGTGTGTAATAAACTCTTTGAGGCTTACCATTATAGCGATAAGATGCCGGTAATTATACGGAAGTGGCCCATCGCCTCGTAAAACGAAATTTTGCGTTCGTAAAAAGTGCTCCAAGTAAGTCGGATGCGATGACATTACTCGCGAGACGTGGTCCAGCCTGTTGTTCTGCAGGAATGCATCCATCAGTAGCATGTGAGTCTGGAACAAAAAGAAAACACGCACTCTATTATAATCATCGCACTCAACACTTTCCCATGCGTTTATTCATTACAGCCGATTTTATTGATTAAAATAGCGACACCTGCTTTTTTTCTCTCTCTCTATTTCTTTTTAATTTATTTTATAAGAACATTAAAATTTGTTTGCGAGACAGGAGTAAAAATATAAATGATAAAACAAAATAAGAAAGAAGATGACGAAAGATTGCAACAAATAAACGATAAACCGTCTGTCCTTGAATATATTTATTTTCTTTTCTTTTAAAACGTTCAACGGCTTATCGCTCGAGTGAAAATGAGTATATAGCGCGCGCTACTCTTTGTACGGCTAATGAAAATCGAATGTGTGCCAATAATTCTCCGGAGGCTTGTTAATTTCGCCGCTCGTCGCAACGAGAACGCGCCCGCCTGCCTGAAAATCGCGAAAAGCCAAGAGTGTCACATAGATGAAAAAATCGATTCCGATAATCACTTGCTGACGAGATGTCCAAGTGTCCCCGGCTTGGCCCGAGCAAGACTATGTACTCTCTCTGCCGACGTGCTTTTCTTCACGTCTTCGCCCGAGGTAAACTCGACTGACCTCTTACGCGCGTTAGCAGGCACTTTAAATAATCTTTCATTCGCGAACAAACAACAAGCGAGTGCCGTCGTCATCGGATATCGTCTATATACACATATAAACAGCCGTGCGAATATGCACGCGGGACGGGCGCGCGGGCGATAGGTATAAACCGCCCCCCCCCCTCTCTCTCTCCTAGGGCCAAATCGAGAGCTCTCTCGACTTGTTTTTCCCGGAGGAGAGGTGGCTGGGGGCTAGCCCATAAAGTTTTTCGCGCGCCGTAGAGACTGGCGTTGGCTCTCGGCCTGCTTGGGGCACTCGTCGCGTAAACAGCTTTCGAGCTATTTCAATGACGCGCAGCGTGCGCCGGGGCAGCTATATAGCCTCGTTGATGCTGATATACCCGCGCGGCTTCTGCATAGCCGTACCCTACTGCGCCAACGTGTAAAATAAAACGTATGCAGCGCATTAGACATTTTTTCCTTGTTTCATTTCAATTAAGCGACAACACTACTCGTGCGCGCACACGCGCGAATCCAAAGTAGCTTGAGAGCATCCCGGCTGCACGCTCCGGCGGAGCTACTGCACGTGTAGCTCTCCGCACTTGTAGTCTAGGCCAAGTCTGTCGCGCAACCAGGTGTCTCTGTTGCATCACTCGCGTTTGCCCAAGATGAGCAACAACATCTCCTCCTCTCGCTCCTCCGCGCCGCTGCGCTATATACTAGCCTCGATCGAATCGTGTCTAAGCAACTACGCGCGAGCACACGTCACGGTCCAAGCTCGCCATTTTTATAGCAGCTTTCTACATTTCCAAATTCTTATTTGCTTTTTCATTATTTATAGAATTATCCTGTTTACGAGGAATTTCGAAATTCAAATCCCATCGGGGCCTCATAGCCTGGCCGACCGTTGATTCCGGCCAATTATTTTAGTCACGTTAACGGAATATTTGCATTCGTTATCTCTCTCGCTCCTCGAGGTAAAAAATAGACCTTTAAAAAAAAAGCGAGCGCATAAGCGCGGTACCGGCTTGTTTGGCAATGTTAGACGATAGCATCACGCGTTTGCTCAACTAGTACATCTATAAAACGTGTATGCGCGAACATACGAGCCGTACAAGAGAAAATAAGAAAAGTCAACGGGGCTTTTAGACATGTACCCCAGGCGTCGTCTGTGTACTCCGCGAACTTTCTTCAAACGGGACAACCTCTATTTGCTTTATCAATATTTCTTTTACTTTTTCACAACCTCTCGAGCCTCGAAACATTACCAAAGGTGTATTAGAGCCAGCAAATTTGCGGGCGGAGGAAAAGGAAAAACAATTGCAAAAGATTTGTATCTTCGGTGCAGTTCTTTATGGTTTGCTCGAATGCTCGCCGCTCATTGCATAATGCGAAGGAAAAAAATTGTAATAAAGAGCGTTGAAACGACGAGCTAAATAAGAAGCCGAGGCACACACAGTTTTCTTCTTCGTAACAGCAATGAATATTCTAACCAGGCTTATCCCTTTAAGATCTGTATAGTTGCGCGCGCAACTGTATAAGCAAAAAAAGAAAAAGGTAATAATCATCATAATTTTGTTATACGGGTTTTTTTTTATTTAACGGAATTCAAAGAACTTTTGGAACAAACAGAGAGGTAATGTGTTCTCGCATAGAAATTTGAATTTTAAACGCTCGATTACATTATTAATCGATTCATAGGTGTGCTAGTGTGCGCCTATAGGAGTGAATCTCTACGCGTACAAGCCTAACTGATACATCAGCGCTGATAAATAATTCATGAATTTGAACGACTTGAGAGAGCCGGAGTTACTCATCATTAAAAAAACATTGATTCATTCGCGATGAAAATGTTAATAATAAAAAAAAAGAGAAAAAAAATTGCCAGTGAAGACAAAAAGCTATCGACGACGCTTGTTCTACATTTTCACACTTATGTGCACGAGACCGTATAAGGCGAGTAATCAACGATCTCGCGCTAAACAACCCGAACGACCTTAGTCGAATGAATAAAAAAAACGAATAAAATAAACTGGCTTTTGTGCGAAACAACTAAAAGTGATAAGTCGGAACTATAAACAGTTGGCCACACCTGTCCTTCGCGCTGTGCAACGAACTCTCTTTCTTTGCCGCTTGCAAACGAGCCTGCGCGCGAGAGAGAAAGACTACATTAATGCGTTTATCGATGTTGATTCCCCTGGAGCTTCTGATAAGAATAAATGAGACGGCGGCCGATTAGACGAGAATCAACGACCGAGGCCGAGGTGCTACCCCTCCTCATCTCCCTCTCTTTCTCTTTGTGCCCCCAAACGAGATTAGAGCAAATCTCTATTTCATCAGCGCTCCATCGAGAGCCCGAGCTTCCGTGTTTTTTTTCTCTCCTTCGCTTCTCCACCCTTCTCTTCTCAAACTTGGCTCTTTCTCTCTCTTTATATGCCTAACGTGACTCAGCTCTACTATAGCTCGGCACCGCTGTTTTCGCTTAGTTTTTTTCCGACGCCGTCTAAGATAATATAGTTTATCACACTCTAATACCTATACAGGCACTAACACACGAGCTCTATACACCTTTAGCTCTCCGTAAATTTACATTACGAGCGTATGTGCTTTTTCACGTTCCGCCGCCGACGACGACGAATACGACGACAACAAGAAAAGAAGGAAAAAAATAACGCTTTGGGCCTATAAAAATCGTCTTTATTTTTTTCGCTCGGACGAAGCCTGAGGAGCAAAAAAAAAGGTAACAAGATTATACGTATATTGAAATTGGTGAGTTGTCGAGAGATCTTAAATACAGAAAAGGCCCGATGACCGAGAGCCGATGGAATAAAAAAGAGTCACGAAATAAAGAGCCGAGGCTGAAAGGAGAAGTTGATTTTTGCGGCTTTTAAAAGGAGAGCAAAAGGATTTGGTATATATAGCGGGAGAGAGAGGGGGGCCGTAAGCCTGGCGTTAAGATCGAGTAGGTTAGAGCTGTTTTGCTCGTCCGCGCCCGAGCAATAAGAGATCTTGACGGATACTAATGGAGGGGGAGCGGCATTGTCCGGGGCGGGCCGCGTCGTCTATTGCACATAGAAAGCAAAGTTCCGAGATAGCCTCCGGGCAAGTAAAACGGGGGGAGGGGAAAGATCTAAGCTAGCGTATACTCACACGTATAAACAGAGGAGGAGAGAGAGTAAAAGCGATATCTTGGGCAAGCGCAGGCAGAAAGCGGAGAGCTGCAGGAGCAGCTCGTCGAATAAACAGCCACATAAATTTTAATGGAGGCTTATATTTTTAATCTCGTCAAGCCGCCGTGATACACGGCCCCGAGAGAGAGAGAGAGAGGGATCGTAGCAGTCCGATCCTCGTGCCAAAACGACCGCTATGACGACGCTAACGAATGCAGAGAGAGAGCGAGGGAGGCGGAGACGAGAGCTGCACAGCTTGCCCGCGAGACAAAGATAATGCACTCTCCTCCTACTCTCCCTGCGCTCGCACACATACACACACTCTGCGACGACGACCTATAACTGACGATGGATTTCGCGATCGGGAAGAACTGGCCGAAGGCTTTTAGGCTTCGCTCAAATTTATACTCCATCCCAGCTGTCTTCGCCGCGGAGCTTCCTCTCTTTTCCTAAACCCGCCATTATCACTATCTCCGTGCCTTTTTTTCCTTGCCTACAAAAAACCAGCTTACTCCTGTACTCGGCTAATTATACATCCTATCCTATCCCAAAGTGCGACAGGGAGGGAGATAAAGCAAGAGAAAAAAGCCAAACTAATTTACGCTATTATCTCAGCCACGAGGAACAGGAGCCCTACATTCGTATATGTATGCATCGCGCGACAACATCCTGCTTTTGCAAACGAAACGTTGGGTAAAAAAAGGATGGTCGTGTAGCTTGACTCTCCTCCGCGCACAAGTGACATAAGGATTTGATGATTATTCATCAAATTAAAGTTAATAAGCACAGAGTACACCTAGCTCTCTACACGTACGCACTTTGCTTGTTAATTCGTTTCTACAAATCGTGCCTTTTTCTTCTTCTTCTTCTCAACGTTAAAGTTGTTTTTTTTTACGCGAGCGAATGCATTAGGGTTAAACACGTCGAGTCGAATGTATATAATATCGTTGATACTTTGTTTCTAAACTTACCGCTGCGAACGATACACGGCTGTATCTCTTATATGCGCTTCTAAAATATTTATCTCGGCTTTATTAGACGAACGCATATATATTTTAATTGTGTGTGCCCCTCGTCGCGGATAAATTAAACGCTTATTACGCGCGATCGCGATGACGTTTATTCTCCTAAACTTTTTCATAGCTCTGAAAATAAATAATTGCATCATAAGTCAGGCGGCTATAGCATAGAGCTCTGCACACGCCTGACCTCGATATTCTCCCGATGTTTATTAGTTTTAACAATGTTATTGTTTGCCGTTGCTTATTCTTCTTCCTTCTGAATTTCTTTCGACTGGATTTTTACGGATGTAACGAGGTTACGCGCCGAGACAATAAACGATTAAAAAATCTTTTAATTGCAGCATTGGAATATTTCTTTTTAGTCTTTTCCCCCCCTCGAGCGGCTCCATCTATACATTTCGAATTACAATAACGTTACTGGCCTGGCCGCGCGCAGACGTTTTGTCAAATTTTCATATCTCGAAATCGCTTGTGAATACGAATTATGGGCTTTATGGATTTATTGTTCTGTCGGGATGTGACAGTAAGGCAGTATATTTCAAATAAAAAATAACTCTCTCGCCGAGACTTTATGATAAATTAATGCGCACACCACCACCTCCTGATCTCGTTCGCTTCGTCAACAAATTATGAAGCGTGGGTGTGCGCGATACACGCTTAATATATAGTACAAGGTTTTGCTGATTGTATAATCAGTTAGCGCTAGTTTAATGTCGCTACACTAGCTACGGATTCTCGGATTACGGCTATGGCTCTCTGCATTTTTATTTGCCGTCATTTCAAACTTTTTGTTCATTTTACTTCTGTTTTGATTTTTTCAACTTTCTTTCAGAACGATTTTTTTCAGATTTGCCTATATTTTTTTTGAGCTACTCGTCGACACACATTTTAATTTAAAAATACAAGTGTTATTTGCTGGATTTATTGGTGTGTGGTCGTTCGACTTGTTTGTTTTTCAGTCTCAAAACCGTTGCGCGTTTTTGTTTCTTCGCAAAAATTTTTTTAATAAAAATAAAACTCGGTTCTAATTCGAGCAAATTTTTACGAGCGGCCGCGCCTTTTCCTGATTTATCTTGAAGGTTGAACGCTTCACCGAGTATCGATTTAAACGTAAACTATAGCCATTCCGTAAACATGCCTTGCAACTTCCGTTGTTTTTTCTTTTCCAATTATTTATCAACTATTTGAGATGAGCAACTAGCCAGAAATAAGACCTGGAATTGCTTCCGATCGCGACAATAGTATCAATCCGAATCGTTTGTCCCGACGTTCGAATAAAAAAGAAAAAACAATCGCCTGATAAATGTATTTATTTCCTATGAATATGCCAGCTAAACAAAAGGTTAACAACACGTGACTCAGAGGAACGAAGGTATAAAAGACGTCAAAATGTATCCTTGAATCTATTCGAAATTTCGGATGGAATCAACATCGATGTGTTAAAGGCGATAACTTCGAAATCAAGTTACGTATAGCCAAGCCAAGGTTACACGTGTGATTTCTCCAAATTTTTCCATCGTACTAATACATATAATTAACCGCGTATATGTTTAGTTTTGAAAAAAATATTCTTCTTTATCTGATAAAGTAAGATTATACACACGAGACAGTAATAAATTACACTTGACAGTAGAATTTCCCAGGGAATAATGACTCTATTTTTCACGCTGACAAACGGCGGCGAAGTGTGTCTACGAGGGACAAAAATACATTTTATCAGCCAATTACCGCCGAATTTCAACTAGACCATAAACAACGACATCAGATTATCGATGTTCGTTGTGTATTGTCGTCGAGACGAAACAGCTAGAGAGGATGAAACTTTGTTCTCTCTCAACATTCGCGCGGCTCCGCAACAATGTGTCCTCGAGTTCGATGCTCCTTCTTATCAGTAACAGCAGCAGCAGCAGCACCACCACCACCACCACCAGCGTCTCCACTTGCTCTCTCCTTCTCTCACTCGTTGCGATTGGTCGCGCGTGGCTGTCGGTCATCTGACGTCAGAGTATCGATTACACGGTTCGGCCCATCGTGATCGCTCTACGAATTTCAAATGCCTGGTTTATCCCAGCCGCTTGATTCATAAAACAATAACTCAAATACCTTTCTTCAGCCACCCACCACCACCAACACCCCCCGCCCCCCTCTTCCCAGGCTGCTTAGCTTTCGTCAGCCTGATACAATAATAAGCGGAGCAGGCTCTGATCTCCATTCCATCGGCATATATAAGAGCCGCACGTCAATTCGAAAACTTGGCAAACTTTTATTGACGTATCGGCGAAACGAGCGGCGACCTTCCTTCCGCCCACGCGCGCACAAGGATCGAACCGGTCCTTGCCCTTTTCTCGGCCTCGCACGCGCGCCTTTATTTTTACGGCTCTTTCTCTCGTTTTTTTTCTCTTTGCTTTCTTGCATAAACGATATATCACTATATGTGTATGTCCCGAGGCACCTGCTACCGGGCTTCGAATTTCCTTTGGCTCAAACGCGAAAAGTCACATCCTACAGCGTAATACACATTAACTTTGTCGCCGCATCCAAGTGTCGCCTGTATATTCCTGCGTTGAAAATATTTTGTAACTTTGCGTCAGCTTTGCTTTGCGACAGCAGCATCCGCTGCTCGTTTATCTAAGAGGCGCTTATTTACGAAGGACAAGCTTTCCACTATACTACCAACTATTACTACGTCAACTGTTTATGCGCTTGGCTTATCTGCTTTGCTAGTTCTAAAATTGTCGCAGTTGTTTTTCCAGAGTTGACGCTTAATTATTCATTTGGTTTATGATACTTTGGCCAAAAATATGTAAAGATGTGCGCGCGATCGTAGCAAGGACTCGAATCGATCGTCTATTTAACGATAAGAGGGAGAGAAAAAAAATATACGCAATGAATTATGGATATCCAAAAATATTTTAATTCGCTTGCTAAATTTGAATGATGAAGTACTTAAAAATACTTCTGTTTTTGTGTTTTACAAGTATAAACTCGTTAATAAATCGCATGTCAAAATGAAAGCGGCATACGTGTGCGGGCAGGAAATATTCTCACTTTTTTTCTTTCGAAAATTTCCAATGTCAATTTTTAGTCTTGCTAAGTGAAGCTGAGACGTTTGTATTCGATACAAAGTAATTATATTTCTATGAATACACAAGCATAGCTAAAAATATTCAGGTTAGTGTAAAAAGTACTTACAGTTACTTTGTGTTAAAATTTAAAATAAATTTAAAAAGAACTGTACGAGAGCCAGATGAGTTTTTCAACGGGATACTTACATCACTACTAACAGATGAAAAAGAGAAGGCCTGATTCTTGAACTAAAAGAAGGACTGGTTTTGCTTTTATTTTTTTCCTCGGTTCTACGGGCGAAGACGGCCTATGACCGCACGTAAACAACATTGGAAACTAGAACCTACCTAGATCTCTCGAGAAAACCGGTTTGCGTTTGAAAACTTTTTCCTCCGCTTCTCCTAGCAATTGAGTGAAAAAAGACGAGAAAGAAACGAGGTAGCTAGGCTAGAGAGGTCCAAGCGTCTTATGCACGTACATAAAACGTATATTAAATTAAATGATTCGATGATAAAGAATAAGTTTATGCTAATTCCGACGATTACGACGACGAAAAAACAAAACGACAACAATTTTCCGGGGCCGATGATAATTGTAAATAAAGCAATAATCATGGAAAATATGGAGTTCGCGTGAGTCATACTTGCTTCTTTTAATTTTTAGCAAATCAGATTATTTTCAATACTTTAAAGTCGTGACTCAACCTTGGCGTTTAACTTCCTCGCTTGAATAAACACGCCATTAACATTTAAATTAACACAAAAATTAATTGAAAACTAGATGTACGTGGAGATTGTTGCAAGATGATGTTGAAAAAGGAGAATTCCTTTTTTCATTCGGTCAACTTTTGGAAAAATATGTAAATGCAAACGTTCAGTTTGTTTGTCGCAACAACAATAAGAAAGTAAGAAAAAAAAAGTTAACAGGTATTTGTATGCAAATTAGTTAAAACTGTAAAAAACAGTAGCAATAAAACTGGATAATGGATAGCTTTTTTCAATTCCTATTTTCATAATCGTATAAATTTACAATTATAATGTGTTTCCACCCTGTAGGAAATTCCAACCATCATATCACCATTTTATTTCGAATAATATACCGAATGGCCATCTTTCCGACCAGCACATCACCAGAAAGCCTG
>JAPYYQ010002159.1:0-22318 GCA_030522585.1 Anagyrus pseudococci | reverse complement strand
TATATATACATGTATATAGAGACTTTGGGAAAGAGGGAGAGAGCGAGAGAGCTTGCGAGTGAGTAGGGTGGAAGCGGGAAACTCTGCGGATTTCTCTCTGCGTTTCTCGTACACCATCTAACAGTTGCGTTAATTATGGGCGTTTTCCCTGCGTCGGCCGTTCCGCATACAAGCTCACGAGCGCCTGCACACACCGACGAAATTACAGCCGCCCACCCTCACCCCCGCCCCCCCCCCACCGACCCCCGACTGAACCCACTCCTATATACAGCCGCCAGTACCGCGTTTCCAGTGCTCTCTTCCTCTGCTCTTTCTCTCACTCCCTTCCAGGCCAATAAATTTCGGAAATCCGCAGACGAGGGTTAATGAGCTGCGGCGCGCTCTCTCTCTCTCTTTCTCTTTGCCTCCCTTTCTCTCTCTCTCTCTCTGTCCAGCCTGCAATCGCAGATTTCCAGGGCCGAGGAGAAAGAGTGAGAGAGGGCCGGAGTTAACCCTCCTCCTTTCTAGTATGTTCCACCGGCTTACGCGCGATTGCCCGACGCGGCCGCTCTTATTCTCAAGCTCACGCAGCTTTGTAGACCCACGTCTTGTCATTTCCGTTCCTCATTCTTCATTATGATTGCGCTTTTAAAGCAAAAAAAAGCAACTCCATTTCACGATGATGTATATACTACAAAACGCGTACGGACGAGATAATCGAGGGAACTTTTTCAGTCGTATATATATATACGACCTATAACTCTTTGCCCCGTATCTCCATCATCAACCCTTAAAAGCCCTTATCTTTCTCTCTGGCTCTCCCAAAGCGGTCATCTAAACTTTTTCCATAATTAGTTATAAATTTCATTTGCGTAGCGAGAGCGCGCGCGCGCGCGACGAGCTAACAATATTCCGGCGTTTGGAGTACAGTCGTTGTAGTTTGAGCGAAACGCGGCGAGAAAGACAGGCAGATGCGGGCGAGAAGCCGAGGGAGAGAAAAAGCGAGCGATGGAAATTTCGAGCGGCCCTCTCGCTCCAGCCGGCTAGGAGTTAGCATAGCCGTAAAGGGGTAGTAGCGGGTGGGTGTGCGGGGGGCTGAGAGAGAGAGAGAGAGAGCGAGAGAAAGCCGAACGTGTGCGTGCGCGAGAAAAGCGCCGCGGCTAGCAGCTGCGCGCGGCGGAACGACCAAACGAGCGATGGAGAGAGAAAGAGAGGTTAGGTTATACGAGATAGATAAGAGCGGGTGAGACGGAGCTAGTAAACCCGAGGGCTCGGCGAGAGCGCGCGCGACGCCGGGGGGTGGGCAAATTCAGGCCGACTCTCTCTCCGCCGGCGCTAACGAACGAACGAACGAATGGGGTATAAAGAGAGCAGGATGGAGAAAATTCAGCCGGCGTCGCCAGCGCCGCGCCGGCGCTCTGATTCTCTCTTTCTCTCTCGTCCCCTCCCCTCCCCACGCTCTCTACCCCTAGGACCGCGGAGCAGCAGCAGCGCCACTACTGGCTCTCTTTCTCTCCCTTTCGTTTCGCTGCAGCCGAGAGTGGGGGTGGCGGCCATTTTGCCGAGCCGTGAAAAACGCACCCGCCCCAAGAGATAGCGAGCGCGCGCGCGTTCTCCCCCAGAGGGGCGCGGGCACTGAAAGGGGAAGACGGGGGAGGGGCGGCGAGTCGACGCGCGTGGGATTTCAAGTGCTCCGACGCCGGCGCCACCGCCACCCTCGCTCTCAGGCCTGCGACGAAGACAGACGGATATGCGCTTGTTGCCGCTGCCGCCACCTCGCTTCGCGTTCTCTCTCTCTCCTTTTTTTTCGTTATTTTTCTCCGCCAGACCCTCCTCTTTTTGCTCGCTTTTTGCTCCCGCACTTTTTGCCCTACCAAGCTCGTCTCTCGCTCCGTCTTCGTTCTCTCTCCCTCTCTTTCTCTTTTATCGCCCCCTCCGCGAAAGAGAGAGAGAGAGAGAGAGAGAGAGAGATCGCGCAGAGGGGGAGGAAAAAAGAAAGGTAGATCTCTCTCTCTTCTCCGCTGGCGCTCTTCCGTCTTTTTTGCCCGGCGCCCTTATCGCCTTTTTCGCTCTCTTTTCCCTCTCTCTTCTCTCTCGGTGTGTATCTTGCCGGCTAGTCCAAAGAGAAAGAGAGCGAAAGAGAGGGGGTGCGAGGGAGGAAAGGGGTAGAGACGATGCTTCGGGCCCCCTCTCCTTGGCCCCGTCGCTCCCTAGTCCACTGGGTGAGCCGATACGCTTTCCGCTTTCTCTCTTCTAGCGCGTGCACGCGTGCCCGGAAACAAACGCGGGTATTAAGCGAAAAATGCAGATGAGAGAGAGAGAGAGGGAGAGACGCGCTTAGACGTGTCTCTCTGGATCTCGTACATAGCTATATACACGTCGAACTCGGATCTAATGACGCGGATTCGCAGGAGAAAAAAAGACGTTGCCGGAACACCAGTGAGAGAGAAAGCGAGGAGAAGGAAGAGCGAGAGAGAGAGCGGTGTGCCGTCGAATGATTAGTGAAATTGACGGTGAGGGAGACACGGAGCCGCTCGGCTATTATGCGAGCGCACCTCTCTCCCGCTATACACTACCTATATGATGCCGCGACTGCTCGTCCGAGAGCGGGGGGGGGCGAATTAAAAAGCGATTCGGATTCCATATTAATCGAGCGGTGATAGGCGCGCGCACGCGATAACTACCGCCTGTCGCTACCTCTTTTTTTTTCATCTTCTTCACGGGCAACGTTTGAACGCTCGGTAGGAGGAAGGGAGATGGGGGGGCTGTCGGAGCTTGCGCTTTTTTCGATGCTTTGCTGACGCGCCGCGACAGGGGCATTCGCTCGCGCACATAGATTAACCCATTAACGCCCCGAGACGAAGTTTGCTCAAGTAATTTAGAAGCGAGAAGCCCAGCGTGTATTCGAGGATTTTTTTCCCTTACCCTTTGGCTAATTAGCAGTTTTGGCCTTCGCTGAGCTGAATATATGGATTATATTTTGGAATCTGGGGAGAACGGCTCATTAGGCGCGATGGATTAAAGATAAATTATTGGAATATATTCCCTCTGCTGTCCTTTTTTTTGTTTCTTATCGCCGCTTTTTTGGTATAAGCTTTGCGCGCTTTGGATATCTACTGATTATAATCGCTTAAGAGTAAAGTGTTGTAAAGGTTAAATTATACGTTGTGTTGATGATAGAACGAGTTTTATTACCATGATGTAATGATTTAACTCAAGAATTTAAATAGACACTTGTAACTAAACAAAATTGCACTTTGCGTTGGGTGTCGAGGTAACATCATAAACTTGCAAACGATAAAATTGTTGAATTTAATTAGACAAAAAAATAATGATATACTTGCTAGAATTAAAAAAAAAAACAAAAAAAAAGTAGGACGAGTAACGCATTAAATTCAACATTACCGCGTTCCCGAATTTTAATAATAACCATTTTGAGGCATAAAAGCAAGAGAGAGGGAGAAAGAGAAGCCCAACTCTCGGAGGGCAGAAAACGCAAAAGCAGGAGGAGAGAGAGAGAGAGTAAATTTCAAAACTTTAATCGCGTTTGTTTCAGAATTTCATTTCGCCGGAAGTGCTCTTCTAGACTTAGTTGTTTGCCCAGGCTTGTACGTATATACCACTGCGCGCGTTACATTTCAGCGCTCGTGCGGTACGCGGCGATCTAACTAAAATAAACGCAAATTGCACGACACGAGAGAAACTCTCTTGCCCCTGTACGAAACTCCCTCCCTCCCTCTCTCTCTCTCTCTCTCTCTCTCTCTCTCTCTCTCTCTCTCTCGCAAAATTTGCCTTCAGAGCTGCGGTTATCAGACTCTACGTTCAACTCCAACCCTCTCGTTCTCCTCTTCCCCCCCCCCCCCGGCGGGCGCTCTTTCTCTCTAGGCCGAGACTTTTAATACCATAAAAACACAATCTTCGCTGATGAGCCAGACACACGCGATTAGACGTCCGCAGCGCCGAAAATCTCATTTCATCCTCAGGCCCTCGATGTCGAGCCTACAAAGACTTGAATATCAAAGTGCCACTCGGCTTTCGCGGCAAATGAGACGAAAGGACTGCGCGCGGCCGAAAAGAGAGAGAGAGAGAGAGAGAGAGACACGCACACACAGGCGCGCGGCAAAAGCCACGTCGGACATATCGATCCGACGTGCTCACGCAGAGCTCGTGTCCTTGCATTCTTGTCCCTCGGCCTCTCAGCTTTACCCATCCAACGCCCCCACCCCCCTCTATCCACCTCCTCTTTCTGCTCGTCACTTCTCCTCGAGACCTCGGGCTTAATAGGCCCAGGGAGCGAGGAAAAGCCGCAGGTGCAGCCCAGCGAAAAATTGGACTTGTCTCCTTGCCCCCCCCCCCATAGTCCGCCCCCTCCTCGCATGTACGACGAATACTGGCGTATATACACCGAGGCTCTACGACTCAGCCCTCCCCCCCCCCGTCCCTGGTCCAGCCCATCCCGTCGACTTTATTATCTGCGGCCGGACAGTTTCGTCGAGTTTCCGCCGAAGGGCTTGGCCCCTCTCTCTCTCTCTCTCTCTCGGTCCTCCGGCAATTTGGAGAGAAGTCCGCAGTTGCCTTCGGCCCCCGAAACTGCTCGAGAGCCGTAACACGAGGAAAAGAGAAGGGGGGCCGGCTGGTGCTCGTTTCGCAAAAGTGTTTTTCGAGGACCTCCATTTGCCGGCGATTGGGAGAAAGAGAACGAGATATCTCTGCGCCCGACAATCGGAAGCGGCCCCGTACTTTTTTCTCTCTCTCTCTCCGGCAATCGCAACCGCGTTATTCACACCCCCGCATTCGCGCGCTCCCTTTCCCTCTCGTTCTTTCGCTTCTTTTCTTGGAGCGATTGGGCAAAAGAGGAAAAGGCTATACAAGGGTCGCTCGTAGAGTCTCCGGCCTGGCGTTCAATTACAATCTCTCGTATCCTCCGAATTTCACGTCTGGAGTTTTGATCACGAGAGCCTATAGAGCACGCGCCCCTCTTCGTTCGCCTCCCCTCCCCCCTCTTCTATTTTCTTGGGGTAAAGCAAGCGGACTTGCCCTGCTAACTAGCGGCCGATATAGCCTCTCGGCCTTTATGCTCTCTCTCGCTCTCTTCGAGCGTTTCAAGCGAATCTTTTGATCGTCTCCTCCATTTACCCGCGGCTACAGCCTCTTTCATCGCTTCGTTTTTCGGCCGAGGATTATATCATTCAAAACTGACTTTTCTTTCCTTTTTCCTTTTTTTTTTAGATACAAGCATACTAGGGGAAGAGCTTGGCGTTTTAATGAGCAAACACGCTGACTCGGGTGGAAATGATGTTTGCGACGGCGATGATAAGTTGTGCGTGTTTGCCAATTTGACATGCGGCAATGATTTTCTTGGTCGATTCAGCAACCGCCCGCTTTTATGAAATCCACCCCCGTGAACGTATAGTAGGACAAAAATTAGCTACACGTGAGAAAATAATACCCGAGATATTATAGGTGATTCTGAGATACAAAGCTATTCCGATTCTCCGGCGTAATAAACGAATGCACGATTAATAAAAAAAAAGAAAAGAAAAGAATCGCAAAAGGATCAAGCGGCTTCTGCCAAAGCCATCGATTGATCCATACGATTCTCTTACTGATTTTTCTTTGATTTCACCGAGAGGATGAGTGAGTGAGAGAGCCCGGGCGTCGCTTTGAGTCCGCAATTAGCCGCGGCGCTTTTGAAGCGTATGTACCTGCACGGCGGCGGCAACGAGAAAAGAGCCGATTAATCATCCGGATCCTTAATGCATCGGCTTGTAAGTGAATTAGCCGAGCAGCCGACTTTCGCCGACGAGCCTGTTTTTATTATTATACGTCGATTAATTTGCCTTCTAGCCGGCAAAATTTGATGCATTCATTATATTCCCCCATCCTACGGGATATATCTATTGGATTATTAACGCTGATATTTCAATCGCATAATAACGTTCCATTTGAGTACAAACACACACACATACAAATATACACAGATAGATATTGTAGTGGACCTTTTTTATTCTTTGGTTACGACGAGCGGCACACCACATACATACACAGACCATTCTGATTAGATTACAGAATTTCGCGGAAAGGGTTTCGTAATAACATATCCATTTGGTCAAATTAGCCGGCGTTAAAAGAGCCGCAGATATAACGCCATTAACACACTGAGAGATAGAGAAAGCCTGCGTATTAGCTGCTAATCGTCGAAGCTATAGGCTATTAATTGGATATTTATAAAAGCGACGCTGTGAATTTGTAATGAAAAAGGAAAAAACACATGGCTACAAATCGGCATTCGTAAAAAACAGCGCGAAGAGAGAGAGAGAGAGAATCGCGTATGGGTGTAAATATATAAATATCAAACGAACATAGATTCTCGCAGCAAATATATTAGGAATAATTGACGCGAATAAAACACGCACACGCACACACACAGATCGGCGACAGACGTTTCTTTGATATATCCAGGCGTATAGGATGAGCCTGTGTACGAGTGCGAAAGAGAGAAACCGGATACGTACAGTACATAGACGCGAGTGCGCGTGTGTGTGTGCGGCAGCGAGAAGAAACGATAAATCCAATTAACCCAGTTACAGCTTAAATTCGTGGTGCAAATCCCCATAGCTCGCCGACCGCCAGTGTGTCGATAACTGCGAATATCAGAGAGAGAAAGAGAGAGGATGGCGTTCCACGCTGGTGTGCATGCGTCTGCCTCTCTCTCTCTCTCTGTGTTCGCGCACGGCGCTTTTCCGCTCTCTTCAATTATTGCTGATTATCGTCGCGCGGCAATAATCACTCGTAGGGAAGGGGACCCGCATCGAATTTACGCGAAATACCCTGCTCTTCTCTACGCCGCCGCTGGAAAGCTCGAAGCAAGCCTTTTTCGGCCATCGCGCTCTTCCGACACAGCCCCCCTCGGCTATATGCAGAAGGCCTACTCCCCCCCCTCCCAACTTAATATTCCAAGCGTCGGCCCTGACGACCAAGAAAACTTTCTCTTGGACCCCATGAAGCTTGAGAGTGTCGGATGGTCCGGGTGGCGAAGGGGGTCTGACTAGCTCTACCCCAAAATGGGGGAGCCGGGGATGAAAAGCATAGTTAAGGCTTTTTCGAGGGACGACTAGCCCAGCACCAGTAGGCAACATAAAACAGCTTCGGCGGTGCGCGGGGTGAGCTTGCGTTTAATTTCGTATACGAAGGAAAAGGGTCGCCCTGAGTCGGAGACTGCAGGATAGGAGGAGGGGGGGGGTCAGAGGCGTCCTGGGAGATGGAGAAAGAGAGGGTAGGCCGCTACAAAGTCCTACCGACTTCTCGATTATACGCCGCAGTAGTATAGCTGTAAGGGCTAAGAGGGTGATGGGGGGTGGTGGTTGGTTGGGGCAGGAGAGGTAGACAGCCCGGCCAAAAAGGGTTAGAGCGATTTCTATATAGCTCCTCCAGCGTTGCTCGCCGGCGACGTAGTCGTTACGTAAGGAGAGACCCGGAGATTCGTCATCCCTTCTCCCTCTACGGTGTATGTATATATGCGAACGGAATTCGGACAAAGAACTCGCTCGCTCGCCGCGGCTATACTGCTCTCCTGTATATACGCCGAATTCACGCGCCATGCCGAATAGCCCCTCGGCTGACTCCCACACCCTCTTGGTCTGGCCCCTGCGGGCCATTGAAGAGGAGCTCGGCCGGGGAAGGAGGTAAAGGAAGGCACATTACGCGGCTACGCACGCACACGCGCGCAGACAAGCCACCCTCGTTGTGCAAATACGTATCTTGCCTTCTCTCTCGCTCGATGCTTTTTGCAGCTAGGCGCAGTATAGCCAGAGAATTGGCGAAAGCTCTGGAAACGGGCGAGTCGACAAGAGAGAGAGAGAGAAAAGGGGGGCAAGGCCCCGCGTAGAAACGGATGTAAATTACGCGCGTGCACGTACACGCGGATATATCGCTCCTGCAAGCTCTTCTCTCTCGCTTTCTCCAGTGCGGCACTCGTAGGCTTCACTTTTAACTGTACAGCGCTAGAGACACGAGAGCCGAAGAGAGCGAACGGAAACGCTAAAGGGTGGGAGGGGAATAGGGCCGCCGTTAGGTATAGGCTCTCTCTCTCTCTCTCTCTCTTTGCCGCGGGTCCAGAATATTTGCAAGCCAAATTTTAATACGGGAATTAATTTGAGCACGAGGAGCGCAGAGAGCTATACGCTGGAGTGGGAGGGGCCTAGAAAGAGAGATAAAGAGAGATCGAGCGTGTATATCTGTATATAGAAACGAGTAGGCTGCAGACGCTCCGCGGGCATGGCCGTCAGGTATTACTTGCGGCACTCGGGCTTTGTGTTCTCTCTCCCCTTCCTCCTTTTCCCATCTCTCTCTCTCTCTCTCTCTCTCTCTCTCTCAGTAGCGGCGGGAAGGCGAAGACGCGCGGCATTAGCCAGAGGCAATTTATCGAAGCGCCAGCCAGCGGCAACAGTATGTTTTTATAAAGCCCGCGATGGCGTGCAATTTTTTTAACCCTTACCCCCCCCCCACTTGGCAACGGCCGAGAGGCAAGCGAGTATACGTCCATCGGGCGAGGCCGGCTGGAATGGGAATTTCCTTATAACCGGCCTATCGCTTTGCCGTATATAACTAATGCTCCCGGCTGCGGCCGTAGCGTGAGTTACGGGCGGTTCAAGGAAATTGGTTTTTGCGCCGTACACTTCGCGCCCCGCTGGCTCTGCTCTCTCTCTCTCTCTGTCCACCCATACGTCTGCGTACGTGTGTACGTACATACGGGCAGGCAGTTTTGCCGAGTCTTATCTACCCCGCATTTATGCCCGATGACTTCGTTCACCTGATGCCCGCTCTCTTCGCGCCCGGCCAACCGATCCCCTATATACGCATTACGCGTGTACGCGGGAATAACTCTTTGGCTGAACGCCATCGGAACCAGCCCCCGATCCTCATACCATTGCTAGCGCGCTTTATTATTATGTATAAGCGAGCGAAACTAATGAAGCCGAGAGGCTACGGGGCTGTGATAAATTGACCTGCTGGGATCAAAGATCCTTTAGACGCGGCAAAGCAGTAGCGCCCGATCGCCGCGATATGAGCTTGCGAATTTATTAATTCACTTTTTTTATTATTTCGGCCGATGGAAAATCAACGGCCTGAGCGTAAGATGCGGGGCTTGTGTTGATGTGCTCACTGGATAGAGAATAATGGGGTTATTGATGGACTTTGTTTTCAAGGTTTTACGCTTAATCATTGGATCTGCGCGTTTCGAAAAAGCCGTTAAAAAGAAAATGCTTAATTTATGCGCATGGAAACTGCACCTTTTTTTTCTGGTCTATTTTTTCGAATTGCAATTCGACAATCGCATTTATTTTATTATCAAAAAGCAAAGACGTATCTCATCTTACTCCATAAAATTGAAGATTTACAATTGAAATATCTATAAAAAAAGAAGCAGCCTGAAAAATGAAGATCGATGTTTCCCGGGCGTTTTATAAATTAAAAGCAATCTACATTCCGTACTTTGCTCGGGGGCCGCAATTAACGCGGCCCCATAAACTTAGAAAAGCGCCGTAAGCGCGGCTAGAACTCTCGGAGATTTTCCAAGCGCTCCGACGTAGCTGGGGTGGCCGGCGTGAGAAAAGAGCGGCGCGTAAAAAGAAGCCTGGTGGGTATAATAAAGGAGGGCTCTTAAACATCGCCGTGGCGTAAAGCCACCTTAAGCGGCGGTCGTGGCGGCGGCAGAAGAAGGGGCGGCATTAAAGGAGGCATGGTCCTACGGTCTCTGTGGCCCACCCCCCCCCCCCTCGCTGGACCCTAGTCGCGAGAAGAGTCCGAAAGCCACGTCGCGACGATGAAGCGAGTGTGGACGTGGGAGGGAAGGGGGATACACAAGGGAGCAGGGATCGGGAGGTGGGCGAGTAGGGTGGTAAGTCGTTGCTCTGCGGCCCATCTATTCCGGCTACCGGCGAGGGTCTCTCGCTCTCTTTCTCTGCTGCTCGCGCGCAAAACTAATCCCGCAGACGGTCTGGAGAGGAGCCGGCCTGCCAGGGCCATAAACCAGACGGCGATTCTGCGGGTCTTTTCCTCCCAGCGTCCTACCCAACCACCCACTCCGCCCCACCTCGAGAAAGCCCTTCTCTCTATCTCGTCCGGGCTCGTAAGGTATAGCGCTTGGCGCTTTAAGCGCCGAGTGCGCTCTCAAAACGGAGAGAGAAAGCTGGAGAACTTCTGGTCTTCCTTCTCCCACTTCCTGCAGCCGAATCTCGCCCTCGGCATACGGGGTAAGAGGAGGACGGGGGCGGGGGGGTAACTTCCGCGGGTGCGCACCGCCGCAGCGTACTAGGCACTTCGTAATGGCGAAGTTTACTTTGGCCATTTGTATCGGACAGAGGAAGGAGTCGGAGTAAGAGAGAGAGAGAACGCAAGCAAGCAAGCGAGAGATAAAGCGGACGAGACGGGGAGAGCTGCTGCCGCTAGCAGCGACGCGGGCGAGGGCAGGGGGTGTGAGCAAGAGAGAGAGAGAGAGAGATTGAGAAGAAGGGTGGCGCGGAGGAGAAGAGAGAGCCAACCAGGGACGTCGCTCTGCAGCTCCGCTGTGCCTTCGTTCGCCTCTCGCTCTCTCTCTCTTCTCGTCCTTTATGCGCCGCCCGCTTACCCCTTGGCGTCTACTCGCTCTCTCGAGCGGCCTGCGGGTGAAAAGGGGTTCTTTTTTCCAGCCTCCCCCTGCCGACCACCACCTCGCTATCTCTCTCTCTTTTTCCCTCTACGGTCATAATAATTCACGACATAAAGCCAAACTACCTCGGCGAGAGCCGGTGAAACTTTGCGTTGCGCGCGACGTCGATAAATTAGCCTGCATTTTTATAATGCGTCGGCGGGCTCTGCGCGACAGACCGCTCCTGCTCCTCTTCCCTCCGCGAGCGCCCGCAGCTCTCTCTCTCCCTCTGCATTCGGCTAACTCGAGCTTGAAAGTTACCGAGGGAGAGAGAGAGACTGCTATGAAAAAAAAGAAACAAACGAACGAAAAGAAAAAACGAAGGAAAAAGGAGAAAAGCGTGACGCTGTCTTGGAAATGGCCCACGAGCGCCCGATAGTTTTTGCCACCCCCCGTTCCGCCTAGTGTCCGACCTTCCGTCGGTCGGGGGACGGCGGCTTCGAAACTTTTGAAATTAACGCGAAAGTTTTCTAGTTTGGATGAATTAAGCGATGCATTTTTTACGCCGAAGATGCGGCGCGGTAGTTAGGCGCCGAGTTTGGGAATTTATGCTCTCTCTCGCGAAAATTTTAGACCCGCGCGTCGGTCGGGGAAAAATAAGTGGGAAGTTTCCTGGGGATATATAGCGCGAGACGCGCGTTGGGGGAGTCTTGTTTGAGAGTAGAGGAGCGGAGAGAGATTTTTTTACTGGGCCGCGCAGCGAAGTAGCGAATGAATGAGCAATGCTAACTTTTTGCTACTTTTCTTTTTTTTTCATCTTCTTACTTTCGTTTTTTCGTTTGGCTTGGCATAATTCGAACGAGCGGACGGGGGTTTTGGATAAAGAAATTAGGAAAATTATATGTTTTGGCAGTTGTATCGATGGATGATTGGGTTTATTTCAGACGCTTGTAAGTTAAATAATAACTGTCTGACCATAAACAGGTTTTACTACTTGTTTTGATAATTCAATGTACAAAATTATAAATATGCGCCTGATAAATTTGGTCTGACCATAGCCAGGTAATTCTACTCGTTCAATAATGTCTACTATATAAAACAATAATGACGAACTAAGAAGAATACAGTCAGGTCAAGGATTGTATCCCTATAGTCACATCTGCACATCAACAATTATAAGAACACCGCCAAGCTTTGAACTTGAACATTCGAGAAGAACGTTCACCTTCCGACAAAGGTGCGCACGATATAAACAGACGATATTACTCATTAAAGTGCAAGAGCGTAATCTGAAAAATAATAATATCCAGCGGTATACGGTGGACAAGGTGAAATAGAAAGCAAAAGAGAGAACTGGGCGTCGAGGGAAGGATGAGAGGAGACGCAGGTAACGCAACACTTCTGTACACAGGCGCGTGTATGTGCGTGTATAGAGAAAGCGCCGCGTTACAACATCAAAGGGAATAGAGAGGAGCAGAAGCGAAAGGAGGGAAAGAGAGGCGAGAGAGCCGCGTTCAATTGTTAACGAAACAAAGCGCAACTTTCTACAATTATGAAAGCACACCTCAGCAACGGCCTTGTACGTACACGGCTGCAGCGCTAGTACTCCTCCGACGAATTTCTTTAATTTAATATCGCCCGTCTGCCCGCGCGTATTATAACTCGCTCTCTCTTGCGAATATCAATCCCTCTGTCGCTATATGGAAAACGGAAAAACAATGCAGGTGCGTACGCGTAGCGTCGGATATGAGAAAATACGCGAGCTTATTACAAACAGGGGGAGAGAGAGAGAGAGAGAGAGCACTTAGGTGCCGTCTATATTGGCCGGCGCGACGCGCGAGAAAATTAATAAACGCGCCAAGAGCAGGAGAGAGAGAGGTCGGGGAAACACGCTCGAACTGCAATTCCGCGTCTGTCTGTGTATGGTATATCGCCAGGTGTACGCACGCGCAATACACACAGTAGGCAGCGATCGTTCATAAAAGCCCGGAATGCCAAAGAGCGGGAGATCGGAAGTGCGAGAGCAGATAAAAAAAATCGACTGCTCCTTGAAAACGCGCGCGGCGCTCCTGTAAATCGGGCCACGCGCACCGATTCCACGCGCATTTTCCCTCGCTCTCTCTTTCCGATCAACATACGTATTCCGCAGCTTTTTCACTCTTCGCAACACCCCCTTGCCCTTTCAACGCTTCATATACGTGGATACATACATGTGCTCCGATATGTGTATATTTACATCTATATACGTAGATCTCTACGCGGTACGGGACAAGGGAGAGAGCGCGGGGACACTCGAATGCGCCGGCGCGTCCATTTATCAAACTATCCGCGGTAAATAATTCCCGAGCTATCGACCATTTACCGAGCGGTTAATTGAGTTTCGTAATCGCTCACGCTCAAGAGCCGCGCGTGCGGCGCTATTGCTGCAGCAGCAGTTCGCCGACGGAGAGGGAAAAAAAGGAGAGAAAGAAAGAAAGAGGGAGAGAGGAAAACAGAAGGATCGCCGGGAGAAGCGTGAGAGTGTGCGACGAACGAGGGAAGACGGAGAGGAGGAAGTTAAGAGACAAGGGGTCGGGGGGAGGACGGCCGAGAGAGGGCAAGGGCTCGGGCCGATGGAAGGAAGAAGGGAGGCGCGCGGAGACGGCGGGGTGTCTGCTTTTAATTAAAATCGCTTAAAAGCGGCCGAGGCTACAATTTATTAAGGCTAAGGACACGACGACTAATTAGGGGTAAGGATGAGGATTAATTAAAATCCTCCTTTGCCGGGCGCGCCACTACTACACGCGTATATAGCTCCTGCTCTGCTACTGCTCTCGGGACCATAGGACAGATCCTCCCTCTCTCGGCTACGCTCGAAAGCTCCAAGTGCAATCTCTTGCCGATGAGAAATAGCGCGAGGGACCGGCGGACGGACTCCCAAAGCTGCCTTCTATTATACGAACAGAGTCTACACAGCGGCTACTTGCTTGGGCTTTTCATTAACCCAACCCAGACGATTCTCTTGGACGGTTGTGGATTGCAGCGCGTACATAATATAAGTTGGAGGAAAAAAAAGAGGGACGATTTATCTCTTTCGAGAGTACGCGTTTATTAAATAAGAAAACGCGTGTTTATTTGAGCAACGGCAAAAGGAAATATGCGCGTTATGTGTATCTGTACGAGTATGGGCATCGGGCAAATATTTGACGCGCAATTTTTATCAAAGTCTCATATTTGCACTCGGACACCAGGCCTTGCCGCAAGCTTGGGTATGTGCGGTTTTTTGCATTTATCCCGGCTTTGAGGGATAAACAGTTTTTTTCGTTCATTTTCGAAATTTATCTTTGAACGCCAATTAAAGGATTGATACGTTCATGTTTTCTGTCATCTATATATAGTTGCGAGCATCGGTTAATGGTTCTTTTTAATATCGATGTAGAATAACGATTATAAGTATCATAAATGCCGAGCTAATATCTAAATCTGTAGTAACAAAACTGGAGAGAAAAGCTTGATGAGTTAAGCGGTACAGTGATACATATCCGTTGTGCACATTGCCGATACGCGAATTTACAATTGCAATTCGGACTTATTATATAATTAACTCGATCGCTGGGAACTTTCGGAAGCGAGCCGGACAATATAAGTCGTGGTAAACAAGCTCGGCTTAATTGAGCGTAATAAAGGCAATAATTAAATTTCGTTCGGCAACTGCAGCTCTTGGCCAGTATGTGTGTGTGTGTGTGTATCCGTACACTCGAGAAAACGAGAAAAAATAACAACACACATACACAAAACAAAAAGGAAATTCATCTCTACGGAAATATATGGCGACAAAGGCAAAAGAAATGCACACGTATGTACGTCAATGCAGACGAGGAGAGATCAAGAGAGAGAGAGAAAGAGGGAAGAGATGGAAAGAGGTCGAAGCGAGAAAGTCGAAACGACGGGAGAATCGCTCGCGTGTCTCCGGCTGTATACACATATATATCTCAACGAAGGCCATAGCAGCAGCGGCAGCAGGTCGGGCGTGGAGAAAAAAGACCGATTCAATTTATTAAATTAAACCGCTTTCAGAGCTCAAGCGCCGAGAGAGAGAGAGCACTTTTTTGTCTACTCCAATCTCGCCTCTTGACTACGTCGTCGTCGTCGGCGTCGTCGTCGTTTCTGCTAGGCGCTTCTCCCACACACTCGTCTTCTGTGCAATTAAACCGCTAGGGAGATATGCGCGCTCTTTCTCTCGGCTGTTCTTGATATTCTCGGAAATCCCGGTATTTTAGGGGCGAAGGAGCACGCGGACGTTTTAATCTTTCAGCGAATGCGGATTTGGCTATATATACATGCATATATAAACGCAGAGTCTCTCAGTTATTTGTTGGTCAAATTGTACGCTCGCACAAATGGGAGCAAAAATAAAGTGTGGGAGGGGATCAGTCGGCGAAATATTATTTAACGAACTCGTTGGGAAATCGACAACTTTATCGATTGTCGATCGATACGCGCGACGGAGAGAGAGAGCCGCAGCTGGGCTGTTATATGGAGTTGTTCGCTTTAATGAATAGCGCGCAAATAACATCGACTCGTGTCCGTTGAGCGTCACGAGAGTAACTTATGAGAATTTTATCGGTTATATCATTGTAAAGCGAGCGAGCGCGCGCGAATTTTGAGAGCGACCCCCCCAACGATCAGAGCCACCCTCCTCTCTCCCTCCCTGCTAAATCAAACGTAACATTATTACGTTTGTTTCGGCCGGCTATACGTGCCGTTGTACAACCTCTCTCTTTCTCTTTCTCGCTTACCCAAAAATCAAGCTTTGAAATGCGCGGTTGCGGGAAAAGCTGGGTAGAGGTAGGGGGAGCATCGTTTAAATTTCGGATACATTATTTCACTTTCGCGCCCCGACAAATGGCCACGCGAGCCCTACTCGATAAAATTTCAAACGTCCATACATCCCCGCGAGAGAGAGAGAGAGAGCTCAATTCGTGTCAGCAGTTTCACATATAACGCGATTCGTTTTGCCTCTCTTTTTTCAACACACCACATCCCGGGCGTTAAGATCGTCAGCTGTTCCGCGGTCAAATCGCTTCGAAATTCTCTCTCTTCAACCCCCAACGATATCCTCTCCCCTCCGTATTCGCGTTAGCGTGAAATTCCATAATTTCGAATTTGCCAATATTATAGCTTATGTCGAATTTACAGTAAGCGCTCCTCTCTCTCGCTGAATGGAAATTGCGCGCGGAACCGCTTGCTCTCATACGATTATTACATTTCCGCCTTCGCTTTGTTATACTCTGTACTATTCGGTAATTAACTTGCTTTACAAAAAGAAAAAAAAGGAACGAAATAGAAGAATAGCTTTTTATACGAAAAAAAAGGATATTTTATTCGAAGTTTGGTATAAAATCGAGTCGCTTATTCCAGGTCGTGTGCTGTCTCGGGCGCGCTATGACAGGGCCGCCGTGTTCTCTTGCCACCTGATAAACTTTGTCGATTACACTTTTCCGTCGCTCTCTCGCGGCAGAAAGTGGCGAAACGCCCCCTCCCCTTCTCTCTGTACGTTAATGAATCCGCTGCGGACACACACACACACACACACACTCAGCTAAGGGAAATTTCGAACGGGAAGTCAAGCAAAGCTGGCTTTTGGAACGAGTTTGAAAATTACTCGACTTTCCTCGGTTGGTCAGAGGAAAAGTGTGTGTATACGTATAAGCTAGTGCGCATACTAAACGTTGGAGGGATTTATATTTTGAAACGAGTTCTACGTATAAATTTTCGGGGATCGAGCAAGCTGTGCGCTCATTAAGAATTTCGTACGAGATTGAAAAATGCCGATCAGTGGCATGTACGCGTTGCTTGTAAATCCACTAGTTTACTTTTGATTTTTGCTTTTTTTATTAATACTCGCCGATAAACTTATCGTTGATTCGCAAAAAATTGCGTATACCTACATACCAATTATTACGCATTCACGTCTTTACAACGTACACTCATACGTATACACGTTATTATACCAAGGAAAATTATCAATTTAAATAATCGCCCGCGTAAGGGGTGGCGGAGAGAAGCTGAATTTTGCAGAATAACCAAAAGCGCGCACGTTACAGGCGCGCATAGGACGGCACTTTTTCTTTCCGCGTGCGCGAGAGAGAGCTCGGAAAAATGAAATTTGGAGTGGCCCGGAATAAAAGGATTCTAAACAACTATTGTATTACCAGCACGCGCGCACGAGCTCTTGCAAATTTCGGAAGAGAGAGAGAGAGAGAGAGAGAGAGAGAGAGCGCATAATGAACGCTCCAGCAAATAAAAAAACAACGCGTGCGGAAGAGAAAGAGAGATAGAGGGAAGGAAAAAAGAATCGGTTTAATGCAAAAAACGCCCGGTGGAAGAGTGCAAAAAACGCACTCGCCAAAAGATATTCCATTACACAAGCGCATTATCATCTTCATCTTCATCCCAGTCGCTCTTTCTCTCTCTAGCTCGCTCGTCCTGCCTATCTCCTCTCGTCAAAGAGTTTAAATTTTCCCCGGGGGAAAAAAAAAGAAGCGAAACGCAGAAAGGGCAGGAGGAAAAGAAATTCGGGGCTGCGCGTGGAAAAAGGGTTAAAGAGGCTGGCTCGACTGAAAAGAGTCCGCGTGGGAGGAGAGAGAGAGAGAGAGAGGCTGCAGGCGGAGCCTGCGACAAGAGTAGGGGGGAATATAGTCCTCCGCGCCGGCGTAGTGGAAGAAGAAGAAAGACGACGAGGAGGAGGAAGAAGAAGAAGAAGAAGCAACAGCGGAAGGCAAAGAACGTTCCTCGCTTGCAAACGTACAACATACTCACGCCTATTTCTCCGGCTCTCTCTTCTCGCCGTCCCTCGTTCCTCGCTCGGTCCGTCTCTTCGGCCTATCCTCCTCTCATTTTCCCTTCGTCTCTTTCGTTCCTGCGCGTCGTCGCCGCAGAGTCGCCATTTTGCGTTTCTTCATCGATCGCCCTTCCGCCTACCCCTCCCCCCTGAGCACCTCCCACGCGCATCTTCGCAGCAGCCCTTTTCCGCGCGCGCGCGCGACCGAGCCTCGTTATCTCTCTAGTCTGCTCGTGGACGGGGCGTCCTTCTTTTACCCCGGGGGCCTTGCGCCGCCGCCACGGGCCTAGCGATAACTGAGAGCTAGAAAAGAAGCCGCGAGAGACGTCCCGGCCCAAAGAGCCTCGAGAGCGCTGCCGCTGCACCGCCTCCGGTTATTCTCGTTTGCAGCAGCGGCGCCGGCAGCGCATTTGCATAGAGCTAAGGTTCGGCCGACCGGACGGATTGGCCGGAGAAACCGAGCGCCCGGCTATTGTCGGACCCCCAGCGAAGCTACGGCTGGCCGCTTTCTCACCCCCTCTCCTCTCCTGACCTTGCAGGGAGAGAGAGAGAGAGCGAGCTCAGTATACTGCCCGGTGTACCCCTTTCGGTCCCCGCTTTTGCAAAAGTTTCTGCAGAGCTTTGCACGAGACGCACGACAAGCTCGAGCTGCTGCAGAGCGACAATAGCTAAATGATAATGAGGTCATAGGCGGGAGAAACTTAGTCTTGTGTGTATACACGCGTATATATGTTGAGAGGCCCTCTCGCGCGCGCTTCTGGAGTTGTTTGGTGTATTGTGCTCTACTCGCAAAACTATATCCTGATGCTAGATAAACATTCAGACTTGCTCTTGCTTTATTTTAAACGATCGTACACAACTTTGTGTTATTAAGCGATTTTTTATGTAAAATTAGTTTGTTTTATGTAGTTTTCAGGAATTTATTTATTAACCAATTGGAGCAAACGACCAAATGTAAATATGTTGATAGGCGTTTATTAACTTTTTTTCTATTAAATTATGAATTGAATCGATCTTTTTTTCAAGGAGTTTAGGTATACATAGATTATTTATCGAATTAAAATATTAATTTATATTTTTACCCAGATATTCGATGCGTTTCTCGCGGAAGATGTGCAAACGATAGAATTTTCATTTTTTGTTCAGTTTCGAACTTGGCAGGAGTAGAAAACGTATACGCATCGGCGACCATCCATCATCTTCAAAACTGGGGAAAAAAATCAATTTTAAAGGGGAGGTCTAGGCCGTTTATTTCTTCCGCAACTCGTCGAACAAAATATTTCTCGCTGTTTATATTCGTACACGATCAAAAATGGACTTGTGATACTTTTATTATTAATTTTATACAAATTTAACGTAGTTTTAGTCGAATAACGTTTTTCTTTCACTTGTCATATACTAAGATTTTACGGCGATGTAATTAAAAAATTTTTAATTGTATTTATTTCTTGAATCAAGTCCTTGGAAACGTAACTTGTCGCGCAAGAATTTTAAAACATACTCCTCGAAAACGAAAATAAAAAATATTTCAATTATTTATAAAACAGCTCATTCCGCTCTCAAAGTGAATTTTCTTCGTCATCTTATCAAGCCCCCCTGCCGCCTAATAAAAAGTCAAATTAACAAAGCAGAAAATAAACGCGAAATTTACATTTTACAAAGAAGATTACTTTTACACCTTATTAACAGGAAAAGCGGGCGCGACAAAAAAAAAGCATACACGTCATCTGTTTTAATTACAAGCCTATCTCGGTGTCAAGCGTAGAATAGACATATAAAGCAGAGACAGGCGCTTATACACAGACCCACACACAGAGTATTCGGAAAGTCCATTTGAGAAAGGAACTTTTTCTGCAGGCCTCCCCGTCTTCCGGACTCTGCGCGAAACGAATGCATTATTATTTGCCAAGCGTTAGCGTTTCTATTTCCTTCGCTCGCAAGATTACAGCGTTCCCCCCTACGCAAACTCGTTTTTTTTCTGGAGCTCCGGAGACGCGTTCTCATTCAATTCCGTAGCTCAGCATCAAATTTTTTCATTATCGCTCTCCCTCCCACTGACAAAGAGTCTGCTCGAGCACCTCCTCGCCCTCTCATTCTTTTTTCCAGCGAATCTTCGAGCTATAACGAAATTGAAAAAAGAGCATACATCTCGCTGCACAAATCCTCGGCAAAGTCAAGCAAAGGACACGTCCTCGGTCTAAGGCAATATAGAGTTTCGCCGATGACAATGGGCAGCTCAGATGCGTCGGCTCGTGAGAAAAAGCCGAGAGAATGGACTGAGAAACTGTGTGTGTGCGTCGCCTAGACATTTAACAGAAAGGGGAGAGATGCGAGAGAGGCTCTCCGGACCTTCTTCGATCTGTTCTTTGCGGGGAATGGAAGAGCGGAACAAAGGCTGTTAAGAAGACCCCAGCAAAGAACCGGTTTACCTCGCTTTCGCGGCTGCGGAGATATACACATTTGCCGCTTGGCTTCGGTTATACTGGATTTCGGATGTTAATCTTGGCTGTGGGGCATTATTTATTCTTTAAACTTTCATGCCAAGCATGCACGTTCAATTATTTCTTTACTTACTCCTCTGTTCTTCGTCATCCATATCGGCACGTGTCTGTGTGTTTTAACTGCTTGCAGGGTAAAAGGATAAAAAGCAGCGGCCTACATCGATAAAAACGGAATCTGTTATACTGTAGAGGGGGGTAGGGGCTTGTGAAATGTCAGAAGCTTGAATGCGCATTACTTGGCATTTGATTTAAAATATTGCTGCGCTAACGCGACGAAATGGACGTGCACAGCTGATAAATTGTTTATTTGCGTAGAAATAATTATTAAAAATTTTAAAGAAAATCAATAATAATAAACAATATTGATTTATTTTGACTATGAAAAAGTGTATTAAACAATACAACCATGGCAGGATAATCTAACATGGCAACTTGTTCTATTTCGAATTTTTTTTTTTTTCAAACAGTAATAACTTGGCCTCAGCACATTTTCGAATAATCCAGCAGTCGCATTAAGCCTTAATCGAGGAGCTCATTGCCTGCATAGCTAATACAGAAACTTGCATAACGAACGAGCTCGCAACTCGCTGCAGATCGCCAAATATCTCTGCGTGAGAAATCTTCTCTCGCCGTTAAGAAGCGATGCTCCGAATCAGAATAGATCAGAGTAAAGAGGCGATCGGGTCTTGGCCGAAAATAAAACGCCGCCTCCTGAGCTCCAAGTACACCATATACATCACCAAGCCAACGGAGAAAACGTCATGGGGGGGGCCCCAGCGAACAACCGGTTGGCTGCAGAGCCCCGCCGCAGAGTCCTACCCCCTTCACGACAGCAAGCTGTATCCCCCCACTATTTTTTCCCGCTAGGGTATAGTGGTTGGTCAGGGAGAGGGGGGGGAAGAGAGTCGAGCAAAGGGGTCGGGCCGTAAACTGGTTGGGCACGAGCTCGATGAATCGAAGGGCACGACAGGTTGAGCGCGCTGTGCCCGCAAGGAGAAACAGGCATGGCGGGCGCGCTTCTGCCGCAGCTCCTGTATATACGACTTACCTGCGTGTATACCTTTTTCTTTGCGCACCTTGCGCCTTCTCGTCTCTTAATTTATGCGAGAGCTCGCGCAAAGTGTCCTTGCCCTGCTTCGGGCCTGCGTCTATACCTTCTTTTGTTCGGAGCTGAGCTGAAGCATGAATACTTGGGTCTGTTTCTTTTTGCTTTTGGTCTGGCAAATAAGTTTACAAGAATGACGAGAATTAAAAAGATATAGGCGCGTCGAAAATATTTCGGGGCTCTTTCGACGGCAATACACACGATGTAGACGCGCATTCGGGCTTTCCGAGATTGTCCCTCGCGCGCGCGTCTATATCGCACAGGTTGGTCGGGCCGAATTCCCGCAAACGGTTCACCGCACGTAGTGTCCCAGTTAATATAAAGCAATCGTTGGATTAATCAAGAGAGAGAGAGCGAGCGCTGGCTTGGCAAAGGCAAAGGTGCGCCCACGAGGCTGTATATACACCAGCCTCGAAGCTCTCGGCTGAAAGTCCGTAGGCTGGTCGACGAGTGTGCGTGTAACTGTGCAACGCTAGCCCTGAGATCGACAGCCATTAAGTAACTGCAAGGGTTAGAGAGGCGCAATGGAGGACGGTTATATAGATCGGTGGTGTGGTCAAGGGGGGGAGGGGAGGCTATAGGCCACGCCAAGCGTAAATGGCTTTCCGGAGCCCGAGAGCGATCGCGTCGCGCGCGGCACAAAGCACCGATAGGCTTATTAGGCAATCATGTAATCTATGTGTTAGCTGTATATACCGGGGAGGAGGCTAGGCCGCGCGGCGAGCGTAGCGAGAGACAGCGCGAGAACGCGTAATCTGCCCGGGCCCTCTCTCGCGCGCCCCTGCCTCCCCTGCGCGCATTACAAAGCTTAGCCAATTATAAAAGTATCGATTAGAAGTCGATCGCAATTATATTAGCATATTATAATTAGCGGATAATGCTGGGCGGGCTAGCAACACGCGTACACGCTGCAAGAGAGAGAGGGAGAGAGAGGAAGAGTATGCCTACCACCTATATGTGGGAACATATAGGTCGTGTACGGGCGTGCTGTATGCGCGCGGGGGGAAAGCGCGGATTGCGGATTAGGTGGAAAATTTAGAAAATCCGGGAATTTCGATAATTAATGCCCGGACCTTTTAATTTCGCTGATTAATTATTTGCTGCGGCGCGGGCGCTTGTACGAGAGTAACACTCTCCCTATACCCCTCTCTCTCTCTCTCTCTCTCTCTCTCTCTCTCTCTACCGGCGCAGGTATTTCGCCCTATCCATGCTCTACAGCATCCTCAACTCCTCCTCGCCCTCTTACCTAGCTTCCCTCTTCATTTTGAACGCATCCACGA
>JAPYYQ010002158.1:0-22326 GCA_030522585.1 Anagyrus pseudococci | reverse complement strand
TATACGATTTTTCATGCCTGCGCTGCCAGAAAACGGCAACTTCCGGCCGCGCAGCGGCCGGAAAGTAGCCGCTTTCTGGCCGCAGGCATGAAAAATAAATATTTTACGAAAAAATCGAAAATCACCGTGTAAAAGAGTTAATTTGTAAAAATTAAAAGTTTGCATTTTAAATAGATTTTGCGATGTCTCGTATACATTGCGAGTAACATAGAGATAAAAATACCATACATGAAATAAAAAATGTACGTTAAAAGAAATTAGCAGTAGTAATAGAAATAATCGATAGCAATAGCAGTAGCAATAACAGTAGAGCTGGCAACAGCAGCGCAGCAGCAACAGCATTGATTTGAATAAAAATTAAATAAAAGTTTATGATATCTACAAACGCAACGGACTTATTAATTGTAATCGAAATTTAATAAAATCGTTTAGATTCGAGGTTTGTAGGTGAGAGTGACGTGGAAAGTTTGCACGTCCATCTCGGTGCAGTCTTGCGGTCCGATGGAAATTGGGTCAGTCTGTTGCTGCTGCTGCGGTTGAGATTGCTGCAGCTGCTGCTGAGACTTGTTGTTTTGCGAGGACAGCAATTCCTCGCTGTTTCGAATTATTTTCTCGGCCGGCTGCTGGTCTATCGTCACCCTTGAGCCCTTGGCCTTGACCGTCTCGAGCGAGCGCGACTTGGAACTACTTTCGGAGACCCCGCCGCGAGCCTTTGCCCCGTTCTCTTTGTTACGCCGGGAGGAGCTGCGGTGAAGCCGCGACTTTTCTCGGGACGAATTCCGCCGCAGACTCGGACGCTTCACAGACTCAGCACTTGCACTTAACCCAGCTGCTGTGAATGCAAACAGTGCGTAGATCATAATTTTATGCTCACAATTCTCTCGTAGCCTTCTAATAGTTTAATCGTTCATTTTAATGAACAGTTTGAAATTCCGATTTTTCTAATACTGTCACTTTGGTGTCAGTCTGTCAAAACATTAAGAGTCGAAAGTTAAAAGTGCTCGTAGCTAAGAACATACCGATATTTCCGGATGAAGACCGATTAGAGCCGCGAAGGACATGCATGGCCGTGGGATCACTATCTGTCGCAGCCAGTCTTTCGCCAACGGGAGTAAGAAACCATTCGGATCTAGTTCGCATGCGTGCGGTTTGCCTCTCATGTACCTGATGAAATCATCGTGCATCAGTTAGAAATCATTGCTTTCATCAGTGAAGTCGTTTTTCGCTTTTACTTATTATTTATTATTTTTCTCTTTTTTTTCATTTAGAAGTGTTTGCCAGCTGCGCTCTATTTTCATTGGAGCCGAAAAAAATTCAGTAATTTCGTTGTTTATAAGAGCTATCCCTTAGCTAAGCTACTGCTTAACAATACCTTTACATACTAGATAAGTGCAATAATTGTAAATGAAGTACAAAAGAAAATTTTTAATTTTTCATTGATTTTCTTTATATTGAATTCTTTAGTTAGATATAAATGAATCAAAGCGTACAATCATAAACGCAGAAATATAATGAAACATGAGATAAAGTCAGAATTACATTAAACGAAATATTTTAATGGCGTGCAACGTGCAAAAGCAGACAGATTTAATAATTCAAAAACAATTTTACATGATGTGCTAATAAAATACTCTTAAAGTTTGCCGCATAAATCATAAATACACAGCACTGTAAAATAAGAATAACGAAAGAAAACGTGAATTTATTACACCAGCATTACATCTAAATGCTTCGGCAGATGAATGATAAAGCTTCGTATGATTCACTTAATTTATGATTTTTTTCTGTACAAATTAACGCATGATTGTCGTTCTAACTTGCACATAAACATTTATTTACATAGTAAAATAAAAATAAAAAATAAAGGCAAAGTTATTGTTTATAATTGAACTTGTGTGGACTAATCGATTTTCAAATTTCTAATGAATACAAAAATTGTAAGTGTATAACATACTTAAAAATAAAATAAATAAGGCGACGTATTAATACGAAAATTTAAGACTTCTCACCTAATTTATCATTCCCTTTCATTTCGTGCTATTAATTTTCTATTTATAGAAAATATTTTTTATTTTTGAATGATCTTGTAATTGTAATTAATAATTTATAATAATTTTCTAATCGACTTTGATGAGATGCCTTTAATTTTAAACGAGTAGCAACAATAACCAAGTGGTAACAAAAATTACGAAAAATAATTATAGTCGATAGTTACACTAAGAAAAATTCACAAATATATTAAATAAAAATTTAATGTAATAATACAAAAACATGAAAATACTTATGCAGTCTTAAATTTGTATTTGATTTTTCCATATTATTATATGTATTTAATTATTTTCAAATTCATCAAAAACGTTAATCTTGCACTCATTTTATAATAATAGGAAAACATTCAATAAATTAGTAATAATTACATATCCAATAGTGATGTATTTAAAACTCAAATATGGAATGTGAATTCTCAAATTTTTGTTTAATTTAACATTTACAATTTTAAGAAGAATTTAATGCACAGTGACGCAAAAAAGCGTTTAATTTAAAAACACGCAAACTTAATTTTTCTATGTCATGTAAAATTTTTCTAACAAAAACATGCTAAATTATTAATAAACACGTATATATGTATATATATAATTAATTTAGCGTGAGTTATGAATAGGCTTGATTACTCCTAATTTACAGTAATAATGCAATTTAATACTCAGTCCAACAAATATTTTAGAAATATAATAGTACAAATGATTTTTTATATTTTTGTATATTCTATTTCTAAATCTAAGATTGTTAAAAAGAAAAAAGAAAAAGAAAAATAATGACTGACGATCTAATGATTAATTTATTTAACGATATATCGCTTAAGCTTCGCCCACGCCTACCTGCGGCAAATAGCTGAGACTCTTTGTGCTCTCCGCATAACGATTCACGGCTCGAAGTTCATCTAGTGTCATTCCTGCGTGACGTGAGTGGTGACTACCATTGCTTGATGAACGGCTAGAGGCCTAAATATTACGATATGTCTATGTAGTTTTTGCATTTAAAATTGATGGGATTTTCAACGTTCTTATCGAATTGAAACAATTACTTATTTGATTGGGCAGTTTTAATGGTCAATAAAAGATGAAGCAAAATCAAATATATTGAAAATGAATAAAAACTATTACTTACTTGAAAAAACCCATTTTCTTCTAAACTAACTGAAAGACGCGTGTAACTTTCCAGAAGTGTGTTTTCTGGAATTATTCCAAGAGAAGAGGTCAGCTCTAAAGATTCTGGTACATGAATCAATGCTGGTGTTGATTGCGACTCTTCTTGATGGGACATAGCTATAAAACAAACAAAAAATGATTCTTTTTAATGAATACTATGCTTAAATAATTTTAAGGGTGCAGTTTGTTTTTATTACAGTGCAAGCTTACATTCTAGATTAAACTTCAGGCCCCATCTCTCACATTCATATTGTAACCAAGTCTTTTCTGCTTCTAGTGATAATTGTCCTGTAGTGATATACAAAAAAAGGAAAGCTAATCAATTTAATGTAATTTATTTGAAAACAACTACTGAATCACTACATGGAAAATGAAAATGATAATATTGATGGAGAAATTGAAGGCCTATTTATTTTTATGATTCGTTTTTGATAGCAAGCAGTTGAATGAATTATGAATGATTTTTTTAATTTACTTACGAGATACTAATGTATCAGGCGGATAACGGAAGCTAAAAATCCAGTCTTCTTCCACTTTTAGAATACGGCCAGTAATGCGCGCATAGAATTCGTAGTTTTCTCTCCCAAACAAATTTGAAACGCCAAAATTATCTATCATAAACTTCATAACTCTTGTGGCAACCTGCACCATACAAAAACAGTACATAAATAACACTTTGAAAAATAAATAAATAACAATATATGTTAGTTGTATATTTTTTAAATTATTCTTCTAACAATAATTTATAAAAAATTTAATTTACTCAATCAACATATATAAATACATATCATGGAAAATTCATGTTTTTATCTTTATAAAATTGAATAAAAATCAGGAGCTTCATAACGAAAAAAAATACAATGAAAAAGTATTTTTTCTCTAATTGGTTCTTATATTAATTAAAATACTATATACAAAACATTTTAACGACAGTTTGACGACCTAAACGAATACGAAAAAAAACTGTACAACTTATCATGCATACTAAGTACACATTAGGATTGTTTAACATTCATATACTTTTTGTTCATTGTTTTCATTCTATCAACTGATTAATTCATGTTCCATGCTGATTTTATACATTTCATTGATTGTATTAAAATTTTACGGGATAACAATAAAGAGAAGACCGATAAAAATTACAGTTTAAAAAAACAAGGAACAGACTAAAAGACAAAATGTACAGCGTAATATCGGTATGGTAAACTTACTGATACCTCCGCCTGATGGTGGTTGTAGGCAAAATATGAAAAAAGAGGTAATCACGATTCTTAGGTCATTTAAGCCAAAAGGCATGCATAGAATAATTACTAAAACAATCGCTATTTTTGAACCTCATATATTATCGCGATTAATTATTTATCAGAATTTTATTGAGCATTAATATTACGTATAATTATTTTTTAAAAATATTTCCTGCTAATAAGTACAAATGTATTTTAAAAATTATCAATTAAATATTAATTTTTTTACCCACAAAAATTTCACAGAATGTATTTTACTAATAAGTTTTACCATACAGTTTATTGTGTTAAAATTAATTTCAAGTAAATATTAGTAAAAATTAATTTAGTAGATTTTATTAATTTTTAGTAAATTATTGAGTTATATATTTTAAGTTAAGTGGAATTTAAAAACAAAATTGTTAGTTTTTTTTTTAAATCAATTGGTGTTATATTAGTAGAAAGTTATGAAAACTTCATTCAAATATCCCTAATAAAAATCACTTCAGTTGTAAAGTATTAGTATTAAATTTATGTATATTTTTAAACTGTATAAGTGAAATATACCTTGAACCTAAGCACGTCTTCCATTTTTGCAGTTTTTCCATCACTCACACAACTTTGAAAAAAGCTAGGTGCCACAGAAACACCTAAAGCTTCACTGGTCATGCCTGTCCTGGCTCTTTCACTATTGACTGCTACCACTCTAAATGTTCCAAACAACAAAACCAACAGGCGCTGTGTATGGATTGGTAAAGAAGTTATTAATCTGAAAAAATACAAATCAAGTAATGTTTACTATACTGTTTATATAAAAAATATATTTGGAAAAATTAAAGCTCATCAAGTTTTTCTTACTTATGAATCTGGTCCCTTTGTTGTTCTATGCTATCTAACTGAATTACACTAAACAGTTGTTGTTCACCTTCTCTTCCAAAAACACCACCAGGAATTTTTCTTAGAAACTTTTTAAGAACACTAGCTATTGTATAAACACTGAAATTATCCATGTTGACTAAACGTCCAGTCTGAAGAAAATGAATTAATTTCTTCATGTTACCCTGGTGTCCTGGAGCTCGAAACACATCTTTACGCAGTGGTGCTTCTTTATTGAGCTTTAATATTAAAACCTACAGGGACAAGAATGATTAACATTATAAGAATTATAAAAAAACATTTGAATGTTTATGTTAGAAAAATATTTATTCTTTTACTGAAAATATTTTTCTTAAATTATTTACAAGTATACTTACCAATAATGGACCAGGTATATCATTTTTACAAACTTCATCAAGTGGCACACCAAATTTTACTCTGCAAAATTAAAGTTTTATGAATGCTCTTATACAATGATTAAATGTATTTATTAAATATATTAACAAAAATTATTGTTACTTTAACTGTTTTAGTGAAAAAGAAAGGCTTATGATGTAAAGATATAAAGTTAAGATATAATAAAAGAAAAACTAACTTTTCTAGTCTTCTGGGGTAAGGTGAAACAGAAGATGGGTGGCCACAGCTAGTGACCACGTTTCCTAGAGTAGCAGCACGCCTATGCATTCTCTCAGTCCAGCTACTCATGGTGTTTGACTAAGCTGAGAATCCTGTTCTTTGTGCATGAAGTAAACTTGTTGAAAGCCCAATTACAGCCAAAGAGTTGTACACACACACTGGAGAAACGCCTTAATTGCTCTGTCTAGGAACACAAAGGGCTTAGTTGGCCCTAGGAGGCAAGCGCCTACTCAAGGAGCTGGCTGTTGGCTTTTCCTTGGCTGGCGCTTCCTCGTCGGCGACTGGATTGCTCCGGCGCGTCCTCGGCGACGGTAGCATAACCTAAACAGGTGCCGAGAGAACGCACGGTGAACGGTGAGGGGAAAGAGAAAGTGGCCGACTGGACGACTACGAGGTGGCGACGCAAAGAAGAGTCTGCTGGAGAGCAAGATACTTAAAACTTGAATATGAGTTCTAGATTCCTGGAGAGTCCAGGCGATACGCGCGCTATTCCTAGGGATAACACACCTGAGTTGAGCAACGAGCTGGTGCAGCTGTCGACGCCCTGGTGTGGTGCTTCGAAACAGAGCTCGGCAGGGCTGGGCCGGTTAGACGATCTTGAGGTCGGAGCGTTTTCCTCTTTACCTTGGACGTTGGCGAACGGCAACGAGCTGAACTGATCGAGCTGGAACGGGAGGTCGAGAAGGCGGCGACGGTGGCTGCTGCCGCTGTTCTGCCCAGCATTGCCAGCACGCCCGACGATCCAGCGCATCCGCGAGGCCCGTTGTCTCTTTACTTGGTGCTGGCGCACGTAGTCGAAGCACCGGACTCGGGGGCAAGCAGCTCTAGTAATGCAGCTGTGCGAGAGAGAGAGGGAAAGAGAACGTTTCCCTATAGGCGTCCCTTTTGCTACAGGCTGCGACGGGCCCGCCCGCAATTGCTACAGTAGCAGCAGCAGCAGCAGCAGCGGTGGCGGTGGCAGCAGCAGCAGGTCTCTTTCAGTTCTCCAGGCTGGGCGAGGAGGAGTCTCTTCTTGGTGTCCGCGCCGCGGGCGATTCTGGCGGCTGGACGCGGCTCTCTCTCTCTCTCTCTCTCTCTCACTAAGCGCAGCAGTTGGAGTGGTGCCGAGGTCGGGGATAACGCGGGGGGCGCCGCATGCGTTCGCTCATATTCCGCAGATGCTTCCTCGGAGGCGCGTCCAGCAGCTCGTACTCGCAATTACTCGCATGCTCTCTCCTCCGTTGCACGCGCGACGCCGGACAACAAAACAACAACCACACCTCCGTACGCACGAGAGTGAGGGAGAGAGCGAGCGTTTGAGCAAGAGTTCCGAGAGAGTGGGACGGAGCGAGAGCAACTCCGAGAGCTCTCTGACTAAACTAGCAGCGGTGGCGGCGGTGGCTGCGCTCTCTGCGGATCGGTCTCCCCGCTCTCTCTCTCTCTCTCTCTCTCTCTCTCTCTCTCTCTCTCTCGCACTGCACTCTGCTGCTGCCGCGAACAAGCAGAGCTAAGAGTCCGCGCGACGAGATGAGAAGGGGCGGAGGCGGGGGCGGGTGGAGGAGCTCCGACTGGGGGGCCGTGGAATGGGCAGAGAGTTGCGCGGCGGGTAGTGCGCTCACAACAGCAGCAGCGACAGCAGCTCTCCGACTGTTCGTAAAACAGATCGAGAAGAGCGAGACGAGGGGGACGTTGCAATGCGTTCGCTCCTACAGCGAGAAGGAGCGAGAGAGCTCAACTATAAACTATAATGCACACAGAGGAACACTGAGCGTTGCTTTGCCATACCGTTCGACGTGGAATCTGACCTGCTATACTGCCAGTAGGAGAGCTACACACCTCTGTATACCTATATATACCACGCACACCGCGCAACAGCGGCAGAGCGCGCGAATGCTGTGGAACGAATGAATCAGTGAGCGCGGGGGGCACCTCCGCGTTTAGTCTTGCTCGCTATATGGCTTTTTAGCAGCAACAAGCGCGCAGCAGAGTCGTCTTCGCCGCTGTAGAGGAAGTATATAATAAGAATAGCGCGCGCATCAAATAAATTCGTTCACGAGTAGAGTTTTCGAAAAAATGTGTATTGTCACAGCGCAGGTAGATTCGTAGGCTCCAAATCCGCCTCGGTCTTCTTTCCCCCCCTCCCCCCCCCCTGCAGCCTATTTGCGCTCTTCTTGCTATTACACGCGCGCGAGTGTCCCCGGCGGAGCGGACTCGACGACGCTCTTATTGTCTCCCGCGCGCAGTTATATGCTCGGCTTGCCTCCGACAGAGCTACAATAAAGCACGTATTATAACGTAGGTTTCTCGCTTTTCCTAGACACCTCCACCACCAGGCCAGCAGCGCACTGCTCGGCAACGCTTCTCCTCCTCCTGCCACGACGATGCTATTTCGGAATTTCAAACAATCGTTATACATCATAACCAAGGCATTTCTTCTTCTTCTTCTTCTTCATTATTACTTTCCTTTCGTTTTCTTTTTTCTTTTCATACTTTTTCGTTTCTTCAATTTTGATACTAGCAAGGGCTTTCTCTGTCGTGCAATTTCTGAGAATCGAATCAGTCGAAAATGTTCAATGTACCTATACCCGATAAAACAATTGGATCGTTCAGGTTGAAAATATAACAATGAACAGCGTCGCGCAGTTATACTTATACCGCGTAGCCTTTGCTGGCGTGGAAGTAAAATATAATAAAATAAAAGAAGAAGGCAGGAGTTTATATTTCAGAGTGTATAATCGAATTCAAATGCCATGCAGGCGTGATAAGAAAGCAAAGTACAACCGCGCGCAATGCCAAACGGGGGCAGAGTGCGCGTGTGTGTCTGTGCTTTCACGAAGAGAAAGCTTTTGGTACATAACGGTGTCGACGTTTTTCCATCGCGCCTGATTTTGATGAATTTTTTTTATACGTGTGCAGGCCCCGTCGAGCCGCGACGAACGAAACGAAATAAAAGAGAAAAGGTCGAAATGAGCTTGATCAAGAGTTTAAGCGCGTACACGAGCGCCCCAGCGATGTGTCATAGGCGCGCGCTTTAAAACAACGGCCCCTCCTCCCTCCCCCCCCTCCTTTCCCTCGTATTATATACCGCACCATCTCATTATAATTATCTGCTTCTTCCTTTCGTCAAAGCGAGCCTTTATTGTACGCGATAGACGTAATTTTATCGAACTTACATTGTTTTTGGCCGCTAGAAAAATAAAAGATGCTGTAATGAAAAAACGACAAATTGTTATATTTATTTTGTTTTTTTTTTTTCGTCAAACTTTTAATTTATCTCTCTGTGAGATTACAAGGAAGTACGCAACATTTACAAATCTTACGTTATACAATTGTTTCGTCAAAATCAGTATAGCTAAACGCTAAGATAACCGTTAATGCAGTATATAGACGTCCACGTGTCCAAAGGTGCATTGAAATCCTGCTAAAAGTGCGAAGGTGCGAAAATGAAAGAGCGCGAGCGGAAAATCAATCGACGTCGTAATAATAGCGCCGCCGGCGAGATTCCAAGGCGGCGCTAGGCCTCGCCGCCAGCAATTCCAGGATAAATAAAGCGAGCCCGAGCGTCGAGCCGTTGATTATCATGACGACGAGGTGGCGTACAAACTGCCTTGCCTTGAGCTTGGCCTTGTGGCCGCTCGTCCAGCCAGCCGGATGGAGCTTCTCGAAGCCGCGCAGGCTGTCGGTCTCGAACCTCTCGCGCCACTTGCCGAGCAGCCCGGCCTCGAGCAGTCTCAGCTGGACTCTGTTGAAGATCTCGAGGAGCTGGCGGTCGAGCCGGACGAAGCGCCACTCGGTGCCGAGGCGCGCCGAGTCGAGGAGGCTGATGATGCCCTCCCGACCGTGCCGGCCGTGCCGGGCGACGATTTGCCGAGCGAAGCTCTCGGCCGCCAGGCAAAAGACCCGCTCGGAGTGCTTGGCTAGCAGCTCCTCGTAGCAGGCCTGCCTCGAGGTTACGGCAACGAGACCGAGCTCAGAGGCCAGCTCGTTCACGCTAGCGACGAGCTCCGGGGCGTTGGCTGGCCGAGCAGGCGCCTCCTTGCCGTACTTCTCCCGGAAGAGCACGCAGACGAGGAACAGCAGCTCGAAGAAGAAGAGGAGGAAAAGCGGAGCGAATAGCAGCTTCTTACCCAGCTCGGACTTATTACGATTCTTCGCTTGGTCTCCATTCTCCTCGCCGATCTCCTCCTCCTCCTCCTCGTTATCGTAATAATCGTCGCGGATTATGTGGAATACGAGGATGAGGAAAATGAGGAAGCCGGTGAGCAAGAGGTACTCGAGGTAATTGACGACAGACCAGCTGTGCTTGGCCACGGGCACGAGGGGATAGATGCTATTCGACTGGTAAACGACGGAGAATCCGCTTCCGGCGTCGAATGCCTCATCCGTAATGTTCGACGCCTCGGCGCTCGAATTCAAATCCGGCCTCGATCGCAACCTGACACTTCCTCCTTTAGCGCTGAAGCGCAGCCGACGAGAACCGGCCGACTCCTTTTGCCCGGTCAGCCGGGCAACCGAGATATCCGACGCCTGCGTCGCCAGTATGTTTTTCAAGTCGATGCTCAGGCTCGTCGACAGCCCCGGCATAGCTTCCCCAACAACCTCCAGCTCTTCATTCCCGAGATCCAAGTAGACGATAGGCTGCCTCGCCACGAATTTCACGAGAGCTATCGACTCATCCTCGTCCCTCTTCAGCACGGGCACCAGCTTGATTTTTCCCGCCGGTTCACAAGTTTTCATTCCGATATATTTGAGTTTCATCAGAGGCCGATCCACCCGATCATCGACGTTGAGCGCGAGAATTTTCATTCGCTGAAACAGCGCTGACCATCTCGCGCTGTTATCGAGCTCGAAATGGCCTGCTTGTGTCACGTCGAGGTATCCGCTATCGAGGAGAATTGCCGAATTCACGCTGAGAATGCTTCTTACGTGCGAATCGATCTTTTTCGGGCTGACGTTCTCGCTAGTGTTGCGCGTTATCACGATAATACTGCCGTCGGCTAAATTTTCCCGATTCTTGAGCGAGTAATCCTGCTGCTGATTAATTTTCGATAAAAATCCGAAAGTTTGCGGAATTAAAAGAAGAGCTAGCAGCAGCTGTGCCAGCCGCATTTTCGCTTCTGCTTGTTGGCGTTTCTACGTTTTGACTGAGAATTCTTTAATTTTCTACAGGGAAATCCATAATTTTTCTCCCTCTCTCTCTCTCTCTCTTTCTATTTCTCTGCTTAATTATAAAATATAAAAACTTTAAAAGCATGTGTTTATTTCGACCGGAAAATCGATGAAATATGTAGGTTCGTGTAAATTTTCACACTGAAATTCATAGCATTAAATATGAATGCACTTTGCGTTAAAAACTAGGTCAGGAGGTCGCTTTTGAGCATTACAAAATCTTTTTTTTTAATTTTAATATTATCTACGATGTTTATAAATATTTCAACTATTTTCCGCTGATGAAAATTCATTAGATTTTTCGTGTGGGTAAGGGGCATGAAATAAAAGAGAAAATCGACATTTCTTTTTTTATTACATGCTTAATACTAGCAACATTGTTTATAGCCTTAGAAAAACATTTTCTAGTTTACGACTAGGCAACAGTATTCAAGTAATATAAAAAAAAGTGACTCACTCGGTATGAAAATATTTTTACAAATAAAAATAAATTCTATATAAAAACATCACAGCTGCAGCATTATTGATAGTTTACTATCCTCTGACTTTCTGATGGGTATTCTTCATCCTTGCCGAAAAATCGATCCAGATAATGCAAAATTTCAAAACCTACCTCCACCATAATTAAGACAATTATCATCCATTCTAAACGTACGTGATGCCTATCACTGAGGTGAGAAGATAACAATTCAACCAACTCAACGCAGTGATTAATCTTTTCATTCATCACCTAAAAAATTTATATTTTAAATAATAAGAAATTAATACATATTTTTGACTAATTCAATGCATACAGAAATGTTAAACATACCCTTGTTCTTTTTGCAATACTGAAATAAGCGCAAGTTTGTTGGTACAACGTTTCTAGATCATCTCGTTCCCAATAAAAATCGGGAGTATCTAAAAGATCCGAGCTTAAATTAATTAAATGCCTTAGAGCAAGTAGTTCACCTTGTTTTCTTAAAACTTGTTCTCGCGTCATTTTAATCTTTCTTCCTCTTTTTAAATCTTCAGTTACAAATTCTATAGAATCAATATAATGATCTAAGGAAGCTTCCCAAATACCCAATTTGACTGATTGAGAAATGGCATTTGAAAATGTGTACTTGTCTAAATTGGCATCTGGTGAAATGTAAATGTCCCCTTCTTTGAGGTGACTGTTTTTCCTAAAACAAATTGAAAAAACTTGTCAATCAGCAAATTTATTTACAAATGCTTTCTTTTTAGGTTTAAAACAATGTTTACAAAACAGTTACCCTGATTCTGTATAGGTATACAACATTATTTCTCCTTCAGCTTGAACTAGTTTAAAAGAGTAACTGTTTTCTTCGTATTCTTTTAAAAATTGGAGCAAATTGCTGCATTCTAGTTCTGTAATATTCCACATAACTGCAGTACCTTCCCTAAAAAAATAAATTTCACGGGGTTCATTGCCAACTTCATATTTGGCTATGGCTTGAATGGCATCAGGACTACCTAAAATTTTATAAAAATAATATCAGACGTAATAAAACAATAATTAACATGTCTATTTACGTTTTGCTGATGTTCTAATTTCAGTAGGAATGTATAAATTTTGTTTGATCAATCCCTCCATTAGCAGTTCCAAATTGTATTCTTCAGCAGTTGTTAGAGCTTTAACAGTCCAAAACTAAAAATTTGTAGATGATAAGTAAATACACTAGTATTAAATTAGTTTTATGATAAACTTAAAAATTATCATTTATATAATCAAAAAATTACATACACCAGGTACAGGTGTTTCATCCTCATCTGTTATAATTTTCTTTTTACGAAGAGGTCTCTTTTTCATTTGCAGAGCAGAGATATTCTCTTGAATTCCTTTAACAGTGTTCAGTTGCTTGCTAATAGACAATCGCGATGTATCTTTTAAAAATTTACTTTTATCTTTCTTGTAAAAATTTGACAAATTAATTGTCTGCACATGACTGAATTTTTCAATGCTCGTTGATAAGTTGCGGACGACTTTGAAAATAGGAACTGCACTTTGTCTTGTCAAAAGAAGACAGTTGAATACTTTGACAATCATGTTCGTTGTTGTTGGTTTTCCTTTTTACAGTGACAACTTGTAAAACATTGTCGTACGTGCGGTTATTCAATTGTTTGAGGTTACGCGTTATCGAAACAAATGTACTTATACATTGGCATTTCCAGTGTGAGTAATAACTGCCAAGTAGATATAGATATAGGGTAACAAGTAGAGCAACAAGAGCAGGACCTTCTTTATTTACAAAAGACTAAATATATTCAAGTCGTGATTTATGCGGCTTAATTTTAGAGTGCCGGGAAAAGCGCACATTGGGCATATAGCAGACAACGTAAAAAGACTGAATATCAGTAATAACGGGGAGAGTTACCGTACCGACTCCGGATAAAAGAGAAAGGAGCAGTGCGACTTACCAGGAATTAGTTGCGAATGGCGGCAGGGCAATCATTCTTCTGCGAAGCGCAGGGGCCCCCTCGCTCCGCACAGTGCCTCCTACACCTCGGCCGCCGGTGTGCGGGGCTGCTGCTGTTGAGCCGCAAGAGCAAGAAGCGCGCCAGGCAAGGCAGTCAGTCGGTCGTGAGAGTCGCGAGTCGTCGCAGTCGCCGCGCACTTGATCACAAGGAGAAAGAGCGAGAACCAAAGGAGAGAATCGCTCTCACTCTATCCCTGCCTACTGCAACAACAGCAGTAGCCGCGCGTGTGCAGCCCGGGCGCACGGGATTTGCTTGCTTATCCCCTGTGGCCTCCCGCGAACTAAAGTTAGTGCGTGTTCGAAGGGCAGCAGAGAGAGAGAGTTGCTCCCGCGCGCGAAAGAGAAACGAGAGAAAAGGGCCATTGAGAGACTGTGTCGGAGGCGCGCACATGCCCGGAGAGCATCGTCCGACGCTGCACGGCCGGTTCTCTTCTCTCCAAGGCCCGAGAAGACGCTGAAGTGGATAGAGGCAGAAGGAGGATGCTAGAGCCTCTGTAAGCCATCAGCTCGTGCATAGGCTCTTGCTTAGGATGACGTTGCCGGAGCGAGCAGCGTCAGGAGGAGGACGAGACGTCCCCTCGCGCGCCATTCTGTGCTGAGTGCGGCAGCAGCAGCAGCAGCAGCAGGGTCCGCGGGGCCGCTCTCTCCCTCTGCGCGTTGTGTTGGGAGAGAAGAAAGCCGCGAGACATGGCGCGCCGGACCAGCAGTTCGCTCGGCCTCCTCGGCCGTAGCCTCATCCTCGTCTTCGGGCTCCTCGTCTTGGGCCACGCCGAGCTCAATCGAGGTGGGTACTACCATAACACGACTACTACTCTCGATCTACCCGGCCGCCTTGTATACCACCTTCCCGGGAATACGCGGCCCCTTCGCTTCTTTAATGTCTACAAACTCCCGGCCGCGATTCCCTTCTTTGCACTCTCTCCCTCCCTCTTGCTCTTTCTCGTTCCATCTTTCTCTTGGTTTTTTGCGCCTTCGCTTCCTTGGAATTAGCTTACGCCGCGGCGAGGCTGACTCCTCCCTCTCTCTCTCTCTCTCTCTCTTTATACACTCTGCTCCGTGTTTTTTCCATTCGCGCTGTGCCTTAGCTTTATACGCGATACGCTAGTTCTCTTATTTACGTTGTTGTTTGTGCGACTTTTACGCACTTGCCGGGGCATAAGCTGCACGTGGTTCTGCTGTCGCACCTGCGACTACTTATATTGGACAATTGGCCCGCCAATATTTTTTCGCTTCGTTATTTTGTAAAGAAAGAAAAGTTTTTACTTAATTCTCGCGTTGGCGCGTACGCGCAAAGTTTACTGTTAAAATGCTTGCCTAACAAGATCCGCAAATAAACGCGTTTAGAAGCAATTAGGATTTATTTATAAATTCTTTGATAATCTTAGAAAAACCAGTTGGTGAAACTATCGGACAGAGGTTACGTAAATAAAAAGGCTGCTTGCTATTAAAAAATATTTATATGCTATACAATCTCAGTCGTAAACATAAGATCCTAGCGTCTAGCGTAATTTCATTCCGACGTTAACTGAAAAGTTAATTTCCCTGAATTAATCGAAAGATTAAAGCTGTAACTCTGAATTATCGATAAAAATAATTTACTGCCTACATATCGCGGAGATCGACCATACAGGAGTGTAAGCTCGTATAGAAATAAATTTTTATTATAATTTTCCATTGAAATAAATTTAGAAAAAAAAAAGAAAAATGTAAGATAAAACGAATGTGCCTCGTATAGTATAACGCGCCGCGTTCTTATCGCGACTAACATCTTAGAGATGCTGATAAAAAAAATCTGAACGCACGTCGAAAACAAATAATTGAAGTCATCTTTGACAGGAAGGTAGAGAGAGGAGATAGGTTGGAGGAGAAAAAAAATTGAATGATTAGACGGTAAAATCGATGATTGATGCTTCGAAAGGGAATTTTACTTGGACGTGCTTGGCGCTCCATTGCCGCGACATCAAAGGGTCTAGAAGTCTTTAAGATCTCGCAGCGACTCACTAATTATATCCAGCCAGATGCCACGTGTTTATCGGTGTCAGAAAGGGGGGGAAAAAATAAAATAAGAAAAGACGAGAAGCATGCTGCTCTGCAGGTTACGTCGTATTTTAAATATTAGTTTTTTTTATTATTGTTGCTGCTTTTCTTATCATTATAGCTTAAGTTTTTTTTTTTAACACATTAATAAAGAATTTTTCTCATTCACGTATCCGTAAATTGCTCGAGCGACTCTTGGGCACTTTGAGGTGCTCCTTTTTAAATCCAACACAAGGCTCTCTCTCTCTCTCGTAAGCAAACAAGCGCACATTTAAATGTTTAAATTGGACTCGGGCGCTCGTTCGTCCAGCCGTAATTACCCGAAATTCGTGGTAATTTTGGAAAACGAATATCCCTTTTGATTTTGCCTCTTCTTTATTTTCTTCTCTCTTTTTTTTTGTTAAATTGGCTTATTCAAAGACGATTACACGGAAGCCCCGGGAGAAGTAGTAGTTTTTTGACGGATACACGTGTAATGCTATTTGAGCGGTAATGTCAACAAGCCATGCCCCGCGTATACGCGATACGGATACAATTTTCCCTCTCTTTCTCTATAACAGTATACAGGCGACGAGCCTAAGCTCTGGTATAAAGCATTCCGCTTGTTCGATTTACACCCTCGGCGCTCGTTTCCGCGGGCTTTTTCTCGTACTTTTTATGGCTGCGCGCCCGTGTAATCCAATCGCCGATGGCAGCCGCGGAGAAGCGAGCGCGCCATAGGGGACTTAAAAAATCACTCACTGTTTTGACTTTTAAATAAATCGCTCGCCACTTTGGCTTTTGCGATTTTCGATTTTTTCGCTTAATTTATCAGAGCTGCTTGCCTCGTCGCCGCGTGCGCGAGAGAGAGGGAGCGGCTCAAGCACAATATTTATTTAAAGAACCAGCTGGGGAATTTCGCGCGTTTATATGTTTTTCGCGCAAATACGCCGGGGATATAATTGGGGCGACAGGAGGGGGGGGGGGGAGGATTTTTGCGAAAGGAGAAGGGAAAATAGAAAGACTGCTCGTTTGTTCGATCTTTAATTAAAGCACGTGCGGAACAAAAAAAAAAGAATACACACGGAACGAGTGGCGGGGGGAGGGAGGGAGGGAAGAATGAAAAAGCAAACACATTTATCAATGAGTGGCGTTAGCGCAGGAGCGAGCACAAAAACTCTCCGCGGCCTTATGACATAATAATAAAAGACAACACAATGGAAGAACGTTAATACGAGGAGATGTAAAATAAAAAAAAAAGTGTAAGAAAAAGACCTGGAACAAGAGGACGATGGATGGAGGAGGGAAAGAGAAGGAGAGGTAAAAAAAAAGAGAGCTCGCCGAAAGAAATTAAAGCGGGTTAAACAAAAGTCGTGCGCATACAACTACTGTATGCGCGTTTAGCCTCGTCTCGAGACCCTTGCTACTGCTGCTGCATGTCGTTCGAGTTTTTTTTTTTGGTCCTAAAAGAAAGCGAATGAACGAAAAAAAAGAGAGAGATAGCAGCTCGTTTTCTTTGCGCTTTTCTATGCGCTCGAATGGAGTCCCCCGGCTCGCGTATACATTTACCCACCTATATATGCACGCGGGGAATAATATTTGCGGATATGAGGGAGTACAGTCGGTTCCGTGTAGATGAGGGGGAGAGAGGGGGATGCGCAATAAAGTCGCATCAGTGAAGCCGCGTGTGTGTATCGGGAAATTTTTCGGATTTCTCATTGCTCGCTTCATTCGCGCGCGCTCTCTATCTTTTCACCACCCTTCAATCCGTCTTTTGTTTCTTTTCCTGAATGTCGAGAGAGAGAAAGATAGTCAGGCATGTGGAAAGCGATTGGAAAGTCTCTCTCTCTCTCTCTCTCTCTCTCTCTCTCTCTCTCTCTCTCGTGGCACTTTCGATGATGAGAACGGAAATTCGAACGAGACAGCGAGAGACTCTTATATTTCGAATAAACAATAAGAAAAACATTGACAAAAAAAAAAGGCAATAGCGTGAATGTAAAGTGGAAAGTCTATTAGTTATAGCTTTAAAAGCGATAGCCGGAGCAGTGGATTCGCTTGCAATATTGTACTCTCAATGTTTATACGAAAACAAGTGAGAGAATCCAGACTTTTCGCCGACTCCGTGCTACACGTGCGCGCGCGAGGGTGAACGGGGCAGCAGAGTATTTTGTATAGCGTACACGGGGAGTAAGAAAAAGAGAGAGAGAAGGGAGGGGGAGAATCGTGCGCTGGCTCTCTCGCCTTGAAATAGTAGAGAGGGAACGAAGAAAAATAAAAGAAACTATCTCTTTTCGTGTCGAACGAGCCCTGGTCGAAGCTGCAGGAGGAGGTGGAGAGAGAGAAAGAGAGAGTCGAAAAGGAAAAACGAGAACTCGGGAACAGCAGCCCGGGGGCAGGAGGGTCAGGAGCAAGGGCCATGCTTATGTGCAGGCAGAGGGAGAGCAGCAGGCAACGGAGGGGAGAGGACTAAACCTCAGGAATGTAGAGGCAGCAGCCTCTTCTCTTCTTCTTCTTCTCTCTCGTTCTCTTCGACTTGTTCTCGGCTTTCCCCCGAGCCCCTCCCCAGCGGCTCTCGAGAGAGAGAGTAGCCTCGCTCTAGGTGTGCGCATGCACCTGAGCTGCGCTTTCGCTTCTTCATCGTTCGTTTCTCGTTTCTCCTCTTCTTAATTCTAACTCCTGGACTCCCCTCCTTCTGCCTCTACTTTTTTTATTATTTCTCATCCCATCTACTTATGCAGCGATGCGCCCCACCTAAGCATCCGACTTCTGCTGCTGCTGGCCATGCATATACACGACCTACGGACAGTCGTATACATCATCTTTTTTCAACCTGTAATTTTCGTTTCCTCCTTTATCTTGTTTTTTTTTCTTCTTCCTTTTATTACCTCTGTTATTTCAATCGAACTCGTCGATGAAAAATACATATTTCTTTCGAGATATTGTTATTGGAAAATTCGAATTTTAAATTCGCGCTCGTTCGTACACCCTCGTGTACATTTACAATTTATAGTTTTATTCACACTATTTAATCCGAGCCGAGGTAAAATTTGGAAAAGAAGAGCTGTACACTCTATTCAAGCGGCATGGAAAAATATCGTTAAACTTTTATTGTGTGCCTTAATCCGAAGTTCTATTAGCACACCATATGTATTCAGGCAATGAATATATCTTTTCTTTTCCCCTTCGAGCCCCGGCTGAATTTTCTTTTCACCGGCCTCCGGCTCTCTTTCTTTTCACCTTTTTTTACTCTTGTATTTTTCTTCATTCTCGTTAAGGCAAATTATACACGCTGTCTTTCTGTATTTTTCTTCCTCGTTTTTTTTCCATAAGCTCTTTCGACCTTCTAACAAGCTGCAATATAAATAATGTTATACAAGCAGTACATGAATGCCCCTTGGCTTTTCATTCAAGATATATTTGAATACAAGATACGCGCATAAATAAATATAATTTATTTATCTCGCTAAAACATTATATTCACGCACGCACATGCGCTCTCTTGTGATTCTTCATAATTTTCTCGCTCAGGTAGGTATAACGACATTTTTATAATCGTATATGGACCTTTTCACGATCAACAATTTCACGCGTAAACAGACGTCCCTTATCTTGTAAATTAACGATACATTTGATTGGTATAAAAAAAAGAAACTAAAAAAAAACAAAAAGACATAGCCAGGAGCTGCTTGGCCTTACGTATAGAGTAGAAAAACCGCGAAGCCGCGGTTGATTCGGCAAACTGCCAGGAAATCGAATTTCTGGCAGAGAAGTGGGCCTCGGCTAAGAGCTGTCCGGCATTATGCGGTGCGGGCCCGCATAGAAATCGGGAAAGAGAGAGAGATATATAGGGGGAGACGGCGGAGCCGAGGACGAATGCGAGTGCGCAGCGTGTATAACGTTTTAGATAAATTGAAATAGCAGCATCGCCAGCCGCAGCAGCTCTATGTGTATATACTGTATACGCGGGGGGATGGCTTTCCGCGCGCGGGCCACGCGATTGCGGGCAATTGAATGCCTCTTTTCTTTCTTCGCCTCTCTCTCTCTCTCTCTCTCTCTCCCACGCTCTCGTCTCCCTCTCCTGCTTTTTCATCACCGGGATGTAGTAGCTATATATGCAGTGGCAACGAGTCGATGCAGCAGCGGCAACCAGTCCAGCTCTCTCTCTCTCTCTCTCTCTCACTCACTGCTACTGATGCTGCTATGTGGTATACAGGGTCTGGGGGGCTGCCTTAGGCGCGAATGAAAGAATCGCGCGGGATAAGGGGGGGGGGAGAGGCACGGAGGAAGTACTAGGGGGAGGTAAACTGACGGTGCGATAAGCTCCGACAATTTCTCCATCTTTTCTTTCGCGCCCCTGCGCTGCTTATCCCAGCAGCAGCAGCAGTAACAGTAGCAGAGGCTGTTTGCACGCGAGTGCATAAAGGTTGTAGCGCCACGCGCGTGTCCACTCGGCAGCAGCAAGCCGTGTCCACGTACTTTCCAGCTCCTCCCACCCTGTATCTCTCGCTCTTTTTCTCGGCCGTCGTCGCGTCGTTTTCCGCAAAACTGCGCTTCGCCTCTCCCTGCTTCATTCTCTTCTTCAGCCTCTAAACTTGTTTTCCATGCGCGCGAAAAAGTGCGAAAGAGGAATTAGTTGTATTATAATAAAAAGGATTTATCGTGCGCTTCCTTCCATCGCAAAAGCGCGCCTGCCTGCGAATCTCCAATAGCCGACGATTCCCATTCGTAATTTTTGCTTTCGCTCAAAAAAAAAACTAGCAAATATTCAAATTAATTTATCTTTATATAAATATTGAATAAATAGTCAAGCCTTCGAAAAATATCCCAAGGTCGTACGGAAAATACAAAATGTAAAACAGCATGTCCCTTTAGCAAGGCGCGCATTGCCAAGCTGTCCCCGAAGCCGCAAGTTCCCGCTCTCCCTTAGACGCGCACACGTTTATTATACGCGTCTTCTTTGCAAGAACATCGCCCGTGGTTCTTTCCCTCGTGCAGCAGCAGCAGCACCGGGCAAACAAAAGTCGAAGTACGCGCGGAAGGGAGGATTAAAAGTAGCGGGCGAGGGGGGAGAGGAAAAAAAAGTGCGAGAAATAGGAGGATAAAGGAGGCGCACATGCTTTAGCAGCAGCGACGGCAGTCGAGGCAGCGAACCATTGTCCGTGGTATCGGGCTAGGGCGCGCGAGTCTCTGCTGCTGCTGCTGCTGCCTCGGTCTCCTAAAATGAGATCCTTTCTCGGGCTCTCCTCCTTTGTTCGGCAACTCGAACGAGGAGCGGCCGGCAAGAGGCAAAGGGACATCAGTCCTCCTCCCTCTCTCTCTCTCTCTCTTCCAGCCTCCAAACTTCTCGCTCTCTCTTTCTCTTTTCGTTTTCTCTTCCGAACTCCCTCGTGCCCTACGTTCTCTCTCTCTCTCTCTCTACCCTCCTCCCCCGCGTACAGCCCTCTTTTGGGCTTTCGTTTATGGGACCCCGCAGCACCGAAATTCTCCAAGTTGCGTTCTCTTTCTCCGCGCTACATGGCCTATACACTCTGAGCAGGCATTGCCGCTCTCCACGCGTACCTCTCTGCGCACTTTGTTCTCCCTCGGTCGACCGATGTCCTTGGCTTTTTTTTCGATTTTAGAGACTGCAGCTCGCCACCCCCCCCCCTCCGCCCGCGCACAATAAGTCCCGATTTTTTGCGGTCCAGCGTTATTTTGACAACTTGCATTGTGGCCTGTCTTTTGAAAAAAAGCATTCGGCAAATTTTGGCTTGCCTTGCTTTTTGTTTATAGTGTATAATTTAGTGGGAGGAGGTGATAAAATGTTGTCCTGGATCGTCGAGTAAATAGGGGAGGGGGATAAGAAAGAAATGGAAAGTTTAGGTAATAGACACTAGGTGTTGATGGCGAGGCTGTTATAAATTCGAGTCCCGTTACACACAGGCTGCATCGTAGAAGCGGCGTTTCGGCGAGTTATCTGAAAAATTCATGAAGCCGGCCGACATTAGTGTTGGATATGTGCGCGCGCGCGCGTGCAAAAAAAGACGCTGCGAAGGATTGTAAAAGGACGAAATCCTGGATAAAAATGGCTAAAGTGGCCGCGAGGAATGCAAGCAAAAAAAGGATCTGAAACGGGACAAGTCCCGGAGTCTCGAACGCCCGAGCAGCAGGAGGAAGGTGACAGATTTTTCTGTATTTTTTTTTGTTGCTTCGTTTGCTCGTCGAGCAGTAGTACTCTCTGCGACTGAGTAAAGGAGTCGCAAGGAAAGTGACGGTAAAAGGGGAGACAAGGGTGGAAGGAAGAGAGAGAGACAAGATGGATTGATTTAATAAGTGTCGGGTAATCGCAATGAGAAGCGTGTGCCTTGGTTCCTCGTTGCTGCTGCTACTTCGCACGTGCACGTTTTCGTCGATTATTTCAGCGAAGAAGCAATAAATAAAGCGATACGCGGAGAATGCGCAAAGAAGAGAATCGACAGTCTCGGTGTGAGGGAAGCTCAGGGGCGAACGATAGGTATGCTTCCGGCGCTCGGCCGCGCAGCAGCAGCAGCAGCGGAGAGAGATAACAAATGCAGCAGAACCTGGTCTTTGGTGCTGCTGGGGTATATGTATGTATAGGTGCCATTCACCTCGCGGCCGGACGGCATAGATATATAACAAGGCTCAAGCAGCTTTGAAGTCGGCTGCAATGAACGTTGTTGATTACAGGGTGAGGGCTAGTGTTAGGGTGGGGGAAAAAGAGAGAGAGATAGAGAGAGA
>JAPYYQ010002157.1:0-24494 GCA_030522585.1 Anagyrus pseudococci | reverse complement strand
GTCAACAGCTGTACTGTCAAACCAACAGTATTTTTGGTTGCTGACATTCAACAGTACAGCTTTTAGTTGCCTCAACTATATTTTTCTCTCAGTGTATATCAACACAAGCGCGCGGTGCGCATAACGTTGGCTCTCGAAAATCCGTTGCGTTCAGCCTCTATACGCTCTCCGACCGAGTCCCATGCAAATCCGCCGAAAAAATCGATCTTTTTCGAAACCCTCGCGTATAGCGAGTACAGAAGGAGAGAGAGAAGGTGCGTGACATTTTGTTGCCTCGCGATAGGAGCGCGCGCGTTGACGTAACGGCCGTCGCTAAAGATGGAAGGATCGACTCTGGCCTTTTGATGTTTCTATAAATAGATTCGACGAGCGATAAAAGCATCGGCAAATTAGCACTCTCTCTCTCTCGCTCGGTGTGTGTATCGATATGTCGATTAGCTCCTTACACCGTGTGTGTATGTTGTGATGCCCCGTGCGGAATTTAATAGACTCGACGAGTGTGATTTGTTTCGAGTATAGACGCTAAGGTTTCTCTCTCTCTCTCTCTCTCTCTCTCTCTCTCTCTCTAATCCCGTTTTCTTAAATGAAGACGTTACAACCGGCGCGCGGTCGATCGTAATTTAGCCTAGCGCATATTTTAACACACCCCCTACAATCCCTCCTCCTATTGGCTCCTCTCTCGGGGTTTGTTTCTCCTTCGCGTTTTTTTTTCAATTTTTTTTTTATTCTTTCTAAATTATACTAAAACGCGTATTTGTTTCACAGATTTTCCCCGTGTTTATTCGCGTCGAATAAATCCATAGGTACGAGGCGCATAAAGTAGCGATACATGCAAATTGTCGAGGAGCGGGGGGAGGCTCGCGTTACCGGCGCCGCTGAGCTTATACAGACACACATGCAAGCGCGTTATTCCGCGTATAACATCATTCCGTGCCCCTTTTTCTCTCGCTCTCTCGCCTAGATTCTTTTTTCTTAGGAGGTTACTTAGCTATTTTTTTTTCTTTTCATTTTAAATAATTACTTAATGACACGACCCAGCGAGAGATAACATTAAGATTACGCGTAAATAAATGATGATGAATTTATTAATAAATTAATTGAGCTCTCTCTCTCTCTCTCTAAAATGTACAATTTAAGGCCGCGAGAGAGTTCTGGCATTGACATCGTAACTATCTTACATTAGATAAAGAATTAAGAAAAAACATTAACGATCCAAACGCTATATTCGTTCTACCAAATAAAACCTATCGATGTAACATCTCCACAAACAATAAGATCTGTAAAAGATAGAAAAATATTTCTTCGCATTGCAGAGTTGGCGCTATATAAAACGATCAACGCGTCAGCCGCTGGACAGCTATATCGACAAATTGACACGTGCGAAAAGACAGACGGACATATGTATATGTGCGCGTCTGTGTGTGCGAGAGTGGGTAAGCGAGAGAGCGAGGCCACTAGCTGTTAGACGTTTGGAAAATCAAGTGCAGCTCTCTTTCTCTCTCTCTTTGTTCTCTCATTGTAATCGTCGATCGTAATAAGGTCGAGCAGCAGCGAGTGCGCGCGTGTGTGCTCTCTGACGCGGCCGATAAGCCCATAGCTCTTTCTCCCAACGCCTATTCTTCGCATGACTTCACTCTTTTTCTCTCCCTCCCCCCTCCTCCTTATCCTCTCCCTCTTCTCTTCTCCTCATCCGCTTATTACGAAGCGGCGGGCATTAGATCTCCGCCCCGGCGGCCGCATAATCTAATAAGCGCACAACGAACGCCTGTCTCTCTCTCTCCCCGATTCGAAATAACGATCCCTCATTCCTCCCCCTCACTCTCCTCCCGTTAACGTCGATCGCTCCGCGGCCCGATGTCTATCTGGGTTACACGAAATTTTATCAACCGGCCTCTCTTATATAGACTCTTTTCCGCTACAGATCGATAAATCGCGCCTCTCTCTCTCATTGAGTAAGTCAAGGTTGCTAAATCTATCGATAGCCACAAACAGACACATAGACGTACTCGTACTATCCCGACTCTTGAAAAGCTTATATGCACGGTTGTGCCCGCAACCGGGGCCTCTTACGCTATTACCAATTGTAAACACCATGCGACACTCAATAAATCCAGCCTCTTATCTCCCCGCTATTCCATGGTAATTTACATGCACTTATCAACTGGTCATATTAGACTCTAACAATATCGCGCTGCGTCTGCCTATTATCGAGGTGAAACGCTCTCGATCAACGCACGAATAACGAGGATGATGCCCTTGTAGCAGAGCGACGGCGGCAGCGGAAAGCAGGCTCGTTTGGCCGCCGGCTGGAGAACAAGTAGGCCAGAGAGCGCGAGAGCGCTTTCTAGCGCGATAACGCCTTATCGGCGCAAGCGCAGCCGCCCACGTCGCAAGCCCGACAGAGAGAGGGGGAGAGGACACTCTTCCCACGCCCCTTATGACCTGCACCGATGGATATTTCTCAATAGCTTCTTCCATTTCTCTTTGCCTCTCTCTTGCTTGGAAAATGGACGAGAGTCTTTCTCGCGAGGAAAAGTCGAAGGTCATTGGATCGTTTACAGCTACATAGCGCTTAGATACAACGGCATGCAGGCTTGAAGAAATGGGCCCGTCAAAATAAATCGAAACATTGTTTGTTCGCCGAAATTGCACGTACACACAGAGCCGCATGCCAAAGGCGCAATTGGCAGTCGTGCCGGTTTCTACTCGTTCACGCAGAGAGCGAGAGAGACTTTTATCGTCAAACAATTAATGAAAACCGTCAGAATGCACGAGAGAAAGAGAGAGAGAGAGAAGAGGCTGTTTGCTCGGGCTCAGTCAAATTTAAAGCTCAGCCGCCATTCATAATCGCAACTGCAAATAATGATCGTCAAGCGCGACAAGACGCAAACATCCTCGAGAGAGCATCTCCTCGCCCCGCTCTTTCTCTCTCCTTCTCTCTGCCAACGTCCTTTACAGCCGCATGACTGCATCTCGGTTGGTTATAAGCCTCTCTCGCTGTATATAGGCGGACGAATTTAGCGACGCCGCGAAAGTGGATCGAGTTCATTGCTCAGGCGAATCGAGTGTTTAAAAATAATGCCGCGGGCCGTGCTGCTGCAAGCTTCATTCGCTCGCGGCTCTGCCCGAATGTCTTGCGGCAATGTACGCGCGCGCACGACGGAAGAGAGATGATCTTTCACGAGAAAGAGATACCTAAAGAGCCGAGAGTAACGTCATTGATATGCCGACGCAGAGTCACGTGACTTACTTACGTTCGCGAGCAATGGGCGAAAATTAAAATCGGTTATGCTCGATAGCCGAGAAAATTCAAATGCTTTTTCTTTCGTTTCGATTTGACCCATATTCACGGAGAGCCATGTAAAAGTCGCGTGGAAACGAGCCAAGTGCGATAAGTGTAATCTAAGCGCGCACAGGCACTTGATCGCGCTAGACTATGTGTACTTCGTAAGACGCCGCACACTTCGCCGTGTGCTCATCAAACATTGACGCTTGAAATTTAAGCGACACGCGCCGGTATATTCTATATAAAGACGCGTATGCCTAAATTACAATTAGGTTATCGGTCCGATAAATAATTGTTACACCCGATTCTAATTGCTTTCGAAAATTGTCGGGTGGGAGAGAGAGAGAGAGGGAGAATCGAGTAGTTTGTTTTTTGTTTGCATTTAAGATAATCACAAGGTAAACTACGTCAGTTCAAACACGCCAAAACACTTGGCTATAGAGAACGAAAGAGAGAGAGAGAGAGAGAGATAGATAAGATTTACGTGAGTAATTTCAACATCTAAACGTTCGCTGGAAATAAAATAGAAATTATCCGTCTATTGATATGCCAAACGAATTGGTTTTCCTTCTACCCTTTTTCTTTCCTTCGAATAACTTTAATGTGCTATATTCCAAAACAGCTGGAATTAAGAAAAGTCAACGCGATTCACCTCGTCTATAACAACAAACTACTCTCTCTCTCTCTCTCAAACCTTAAAACGCGCTCTCATCTGTATGCTTTGATTTTCGCATATTATAATCATAGACGTCCGAAGACATGCCGCGCGCGTTGTTTTCGCCACGGCGTTACTCAACATCCCCGCCCCCAGCCGCTCTCCAACCTTTGCGCGCGTCTAAGCTTTTCCGCACGGCCTCGCTCGGCCTCGCTAATTTCACTCGGCGTGTGTGTGCGTCCTCTATCGTCGCCTCGCGCCAAAGAAATCGTCCTCGAGACTAGCAAGGCTCTCTTTCTCTTTCGCTCTCTTGCGAGCTTTAGATGTACGCAAAAAAGCTCGATAGAAAGTCCCTTTATAGATACGTCCCTGCTGGTGTGCCCCTCTCTCTCTCTCTCTCTCTCTCTCTCTACACATACATAGACACACAGAGAAGCAGTATAGCTCTAACTCGGCGCGCAAACAATAAAATGCGCTCTCTCGCGAGCGAGACCTTGAGCCGCTCGAACGTCCGAGGCGCTCTCTTACGTAATAATCGCGATGAGGCTGCTGCTGCAGCGAGCGAGCTAGTGGTAGCCTGCTTTCTTTCCCGATGCAGCCGCGTGCACGCGGATAGGTGTGCGATTAGACACGCGGCTGTTTGCTTCGGGCTTGCGCTTGATTATGCTCGGCAGCGAGCTTTTTCGTCAATGACGCTCCTAATAAATTCTCTTCACTTTTCTCCCCGAGCATACGCGTACAGAGGCTGTTTGTTTATACGCCCGATGGGTTACGGCTGATACAAATATAATTATTGGTATGCTCCTCGAACCAGAGGCGCAATAGAAAATTTTCAATAAAACTAGTAAAAGATATTGGCTGAGTTTTATATCCGTCGTAATCGCCGGCAACAATAGTATATCGTTAAATAAAATTAAAAAAAAAACACGGAGAGAGAGAAAGAACGAAATTTCTTGATAGATAAAGTCTAGCGTTGCGTGTGTACGGCTATTCACGTACTAAGCCGATGATAAGCCTGGTGTCTAGTGATTCAAGGCTCCTTATCAAGCGGCTGCGCTCAATGAATTCGAAATAAAATGAATCGCGTATAAACATAGTTTTCTATAATCAGTCGAACCAGTCTCGAGAGCTGCGCTCGCTCATACTCTCACGCATACGTACACACAAACACACGGGAATAATCAAGTAAAAATCTCGTAAAACTTTTCACTTGTTTTCCTCCTGTTTTTATTCATTCTTTTTCCAGGCGCGTCCGTGTAGCGTCAGACAAGCCTGGCCTTTCGCTTCGGAAAAAACTAAAGCGAGCCTCACGTTATAATAGTCGCTCTATCTTCTCCTCCCCCCCCCTTTCCTCCTGCCATTCCCCGCCCGTCTTCTGCTTCTATTTTTTCAAAGCGCAATTCCCGCGCGCAACCTCGTGTAGTCTCTTATTTGATTACCGCATTGTGCGCGTAAACAAATTACACTGTGTGCGTGAGTCTGTCGCGTGCGCGAGTTATATAGCTCTCTCTCTCTCTCTCTCTTGCTCACTCTCTATACCACCCATTTCCCGAGCCTCTGTTTTTATTCGCACGATATTCTGCCAGAGAGCCGTACTCGACTCCGATAGACTAGATATTACCGGTTCTTCTTTTTCAGTTGTCTTTTTCTCCCCCCCCCCCCCTATAACCAATGCCGCGTATTACGTGCCGCTGATTTTCTTCGTTTTTCCCTCTCTCGCTCTCTGTCTCTCGGGGCAATTTAATTATTTCGCTCTCTCGCGAAGAGAGCGCGAGCGCGGCTTTGTGCGCGGAGCTGTATGATTCACAACTTGAAATTTACCATCGTTTTACGCAACAAGCAGAAATTATTTCGTTAAAGAATATATACACACAGATAGAGCTTTATTATACATAGAGACGAAGTAAGAGCAGAGCTCTCCGCGCAACGAGTGCAGTTTCTAGCGCCATCGGACGACGCAGTTGCTTTTAGGGGTCACACATGCTGTTCTTTCCGAGAAGCCGCGCGAGAAAGAGAGAGAGTTAGAATAGGCGCGCGAGGCTATTCATTCCGTCTATTGATATTAATTGTGCCCCAGCCAGCGATACACCGAGCGTCAGTTCGGACCTCGTTGCGCGTGTATACCAAGCGTCTCGAGGCACATTGCAAGCGAACGAGCGAAAGTCACCGAACAAGCCGATGTCGCTAAAAATATTGACGCCCCACCTCTTTATTTTTCTCTGTTTACGATCCTTCTAGCGGCATTACTGGAAAATTGAAAACGATAGAAAAATGGCACGTTTTCCGAGCGTTACGCGCAGGGTGCCTCTCTTTGGCGTAGCCTTAGTCACGATTTGTTGAAATGAAAGAAGTTGCTGTTTATCCGAAGGATAATAAAAGCGAGATAAGATAGGCAAGGAATAAAGGACAATAGAAAAAGAGAGAGAGATGTTTCGCTCGTGGCATGATATACGTATACTTTCATAAGTGTGTGTGTGTGTGTGTGTCCGCTTTTATTCCGGAAAGGCTCCTTTCTAAACTGTAATATTGTTTTCCACGAATACGCGTTAATCATCCGTTATGTCACTCTTTTGTGACATGATTCCATAGGCTTCTTACGATTGTCACCGAGGGACTTTTACTTTCCGCCGCCGTTGGAAAATTTCGTCGCTCTCAACATTCACGCACCGCAATCGAGATCACCTGTAGTACGTGATTTTATTTACTCTTGATAATAACGCGTACACGTGTGCGTTAGTTCTATTTAAATGGAAAATTCAATTATCAAAGCGCGAGAGACGAGCTTAAGTACGCTTATCTCTCTTCGCCAACAGACGTAATGTTCTAAGCAAGAGAGAGAAAGAAAGAGAGATCATTAAATTACAGCGAGGCGCATAGCCTTGCGTTTTACTCCTCGATTTGCAAATTCTGATTGCACAAGAATCCGGAACTATAAGCTCGAGTCTTATCTCGGCACGCCATTTACTTAACCTGATACCCAGAGACCGCGAGAGAACTAATAATATCTTTCTCTCGGATGCCGGGATCGAATGAAAGAAAAAAAAATGTCAACAGTCCGCGTTGTTGTCGTGCTGAATGTTACTTACCGATCGACTGTAGAAGCATCCGAACGACGAGACGCCTGGACTGATCCGGGAATCTGGAATAAAAAATTCAAAGTTAATAAGAAAACAAACGAATATTCTTTTTTTTTTAATTAACCACAATGCTACAGGAAAAAAAGCCAAACGCATGTTGCAAATACACGAGGATTGTTAATGAATTTGATTCCTTTCACCGATAATGAGTTTACACCAAGAAAGAGAATCATGAATTAATGTTTAAAGAAAGGAAACGAAAGAGAGAGAGAGTGCGGGCGGTGAGTGTGCCTGGGGTGGTGTAAGAAAAAGGTATATACCAAGAAGGAAATAAAAAAGTCAAGGACTGCAAGAAAGAGAGAGAGAGAGAGCGGGGATCAAAGGAAGAGAAAGAAAAACGCGAAGTTGGGTGGAAAGAAAGGAGACGAGGGAGAAAGAGCGGGAGACGAAAGAGGAGGAGAGGGAGAGCGTGAGAAATTTCACTGGCGGCGGGACCTTGGTTATTCGCACGCAGGAATTGCCGCGTCAAGCCGCTTATAACACACACGAGTACGCGCGAAAGTGTGCGTACAAGGAGCGAATTGGCCCATATATATATATATCTGCACGGAGGTATTTTTAACCTTGCAATCGTTATTATCGCCGTATATTTATCATAATTACCGGTGGCGCGGCCCATAGAGGGCGAACTTCTTCCACGGCAGGAAGTCAGTTGAAGGTGCGTACGCACAGACTATACGGGGGCAGCAGCGAGTCTCATTATATCCAGCTCGGCGTTCCACCGAGGTACACACACGGTTTAACGAGATGACCTCGAGAGAGAAAGAGAGAGAGAGAGAGAGTGCGTTTATAAGGACGCTGCTCAGCGACGTCGTCGACTTCGGGGCTAAGGTAAATCGAGTATCAAACCTTTGACCAAATAATTAAAGCATCGCTCCCGCTGTAAGTACCACGTGTCCCCCTCGACACGTATCGTTTTCCAATCGCTGCGGTCAACGTGAAAATCGCTCGTTTTTACGTACAACCCGCAGTTTACGTTTCATTTTTTAATTAATTCCCTTTTCTGGTACTGTGATATGTGTAAAGGTAAAAAGGAAAAGAACGGGATTTGAGAAAAAACACAGGTTTGGAAGGATGGGGGGGAGGCGTTGCGAAAAAGTGCGATCGCGTTGCGTCATTTTCACCTTTATCTTTATTCGGCCCACTCGCGCGAACTTCGATGGAAGTTCGGGAAAAAAAATGAAACCAGACGGAGTACGAGATCAGTCGGATGAGAGCGTTGGAGGAAACGAGGATGCAGGACCAAGCGCAAAAAGCGAACAAAAAAAGAAAGAAGAAAAGAAGAAAGAATCCAAGAGAGAGAGAGAGAGCAAGAGCACGGGGCACATTATAAGCGCTCGTCGTCACGAGGACGTGGGCGGTAGCGAGCGAGAGTGAAAGTGGTGGTAGGGAAGAGGCTGGAGAAAAGAAATGGGATGGCGCGCGATCGTCGCGGCCGATGGTCCACCTCCTGTTGCTCCCCCCGCGGCCTTGATCCATAATTCAGCCTTTGTGTGTATGCAATATAGAGTGCCGCTGAGGCACACACGGGCTGAACATAATCCGAGAGCCTCGTTACTCTCTCTCGCGATATGCTCTCTGGCGTGTATAGAGGAGCGGCGACAAAAAGCGATAATTAATGCACTCCGTGATGTTCTCGGAAGCGAGCGCGTCTGGAGAACGGGGAGGGAGCGATTAGGAAGGACTGACCACGCGGCTATTGTCGAGTTTGGCTTGGCTTTGCAGCGCGGAGGGGAGAGATCGGGCCGATTCAAGAAAGCGCGGCTTCGCAGAATAGCGCATTAGGACGCCGGTGCGATCGGCGATCGTTTAACGCCGAATCTGTCAAAAAGGTGTGCGCGCTCTCCCTCTCCATCTCTATCTCTTGAAAGAGAGAGAGAGAGAGAGAGAGAGAGAGAGAGAGAGAGAATGAGCTTCTGCTCGGAACTGGAAGGGGAGGACTTTTTTTTGCATCTCGGGACGCGAGATGAAATCAGAGGACCGAAATAGTCGCGGCTTTCGTCGTGTCTTGCTGAGCAGGAAACTCCTTACGAATGGCACTCGCCTTCGATTTTTTCTTTTCGCCTTCGTTTGTTCTTTCAACGAATTTCGGTTTTTACTTGTTGCCCATTATCGATCAATACCAATGCATTTCGTTGATAAACACTATGGTTTGAAAATCAATGAAAAATCTAGAACTTCGCTTTTCTCGCATAAATCATCAAATCGCGATGGAAGATAGAGGGCACAAAGGACACGGTAAGATTCGTCAGGTTAACATGCTGCGGGAGCTACTCTCCCAGTGGCTGTTCTTTCTCTCCCTCTCTCGCGGATTAAAAGGCCGAAGAAATGCTCGGGCGCGCGAGCGCCATAAAACAAGTCATCCGGTTCGCCGTCTGAATCGCTGACCTTCGGGCTCTGCTCTCTCTCTCTCTCTTTCTCGCGGAGGCGGCAGTAAGAGTAAAACAGAGAAAGAGAGGGAGATCTGCCCGGGCCGCGGGAGAAAGAGCGAAGGACCTTTAGCGAGGACGACGTCCCCCTCGCGCGCGGCCTTTCTTTCCGCGCGGCGACTCTTCGTTGCCTCGGCGTGTATATGCCCCCACCCCCCCATCGCTTTCGTTGCCGCGCTCTATACTACTCCCGGCTGCTTCTTTCTTCCTTTAATAGGTATAGATCTTTGGCGAAGGTGGCGGTTTGCTGCCAGGTGGGGGGTATCCCCCGCACTCTCTCTCTCTCTCTCTCTCTCTCTCTCGCAAACCGGATTCCCGCGATGTAAAGCCGCGCGCGCAGCCTACGCTCGCGAAATGGCCCTATAGGCACCTTCATATGCGACGACCGCGCACACTCTATATACGCGCATACATATATACGTGTACACTCGGGGCTGCTCGGTGCTCCGATCTCTCTACGTGCGCGCCTCTTCGTACTCTCTTTCTCGCGGACTTGCGCCCGCTCTCTCTCTATCCCTCTCTTTTACTTGGGCACTTGTACGTGTGGGTATATAGGCGGCTGGCCACGTTGGGCGTGCTTTTTTTTCTTCCTCTTTTTTTTTTTGCTTCTTTGTCCGGCATGCGCGCGCGCGCGCCCGCGAGCTCCGTTTCCTTTCTTTTCCCTCTCCGATTCGCTCGAGTGAAAGGGAGAGGAAAAGGAAAGGGGGATGTGGTGGCATTGGCATGAGACTTGTGAGAAAGGTGCAAGTGCGATACGTATAGATATGTATGTGTGTACGAGTGTGTACAGACGTACAGACGGATATAGGTGTGAGCGTGGTACGTATCCAACCTAGCGACCGGCTCTCCTCGCTTTATCGCGAATGCCAGAGAGGAAATTGAACGGACTGGGGGATAGTGCTGCAGGCGACGGAAGGAGCGCGAGAAAACGTAAGACTTAGACTGATCTCTGTTGCTGCTGATGATGGCAAATTTTAAATGGTTTTCCTGCTTTTTTTTCACTTTTTAAAGTAACTGCAAGTTTACGTTTGGGTTTTCAGGAAAAGAAAAAATAATAATAACTCGGTAATAGCGAGACATTTTCATGCTGCAGCGTTATAAAGACGTCCGAGTCACGGAGCACGCACGCGACCGGGAGAGTCTACCCGGCGAGAGAGAAAGAGAAAAACAATTTACGAGCGCCGTGCAAAAAAGAAATGATCCTTAACACTCGAATTTATTTTTGCGCGCCTGACTTTTTTTTCATTTTTTCTTTTGCCAGGCGATAAACTCGACTTTGTTTGCTTTATGATTATGCGTTGTTGTGATTTACCTCATAAGCTGTTAAAGGGAGAGAAGCAAAGGACTCTGGTGTTCGTAAAAATTCGTATAAGCTTGCGCCGTTTTATTCTCGCATACGCATTGAAAAGTAAGTTTCAACATTCTCTCTCTCTATATATATCGCATCTGATAAAACCGCACGGAATCATACGTACTTTTACTTTGATGTTGCGCAACATTGTAAACGAAAATTAATCGTATCGCTTCCGCAACTTTCCTCCATCGGGCCAATGAAAAATAAAGCATAGCTCTCGGAGAGCGCGCTATTTTTCTTTCCGCGCGCTTTTATCATTCGATCGAATAAAAGCCACCTTCTACGACTCAGCAATTCCTCCTCCCAATCCGCCGAGACCAAAGAAACAAAAAAACGTAAAACGAAGCAAAGATTCTCGAAAATATCGTTATATCCCTCCTCCAGACTTTATTCACAGCAGAAAACTTCCTCTTCGTCCAAATAAAAGTCAAGCGCGCGCGCGCCGTATGGAAAAGAGCAAAAAAGAAGGCATAAAGCGTCTCGAATTAGGACGCACCTGGCGAAATGCAAATCCCAAAGGGGAGGGGGAGGGAGAAAGACGAAAAGGTGAGATTCAAGGTGAGCGGCGCATTATCGCTTTCTCCCCTGCCCGTCCGTCTGCTCGCCACTTCTGCCGAAAATGCCGAAATGTTTGCCGGATCGTCGCGGACGCGCTCAGCTGAGCTAGTGTCGTTTATACGGAGGAAAAGGAGGGAGAGAGTCTGCTAATTGCCGGTGAGCCGACGAACGAGTTCGGGAGACGAAAGAGAGTCGCGATGAAAATATAACGCTGAAACCGGGAATAAACACGCTCTCGTGAGCCTATAGATTCGCCCTGGCAAGAGCTCTCGGAGATAAGAAAGGAGAAAGCTATGCGGACGATTGTCGTAGGCGTTTATGCATACTTGCTTTCATAAAGTAAAAAAATCTGGTTTTTACGCGTGAAAATAAAAATCCCCGACGTATGTTTTATTTATTTCTTCACTTTTTTTCTAAGCGCTTCTGTTTATATTGAAAGAGAGAGAGAGAGAGAGAGAGAGAGAGAGAGAGAGAGAGAGAGATTTGTATAGCTAAATGTATGCATTAACTCCACTCGATGTAAACTATGACATCGAAAGATTGCATATCAAGAAGAAGGGGGTGGGGGTCCCACGTGCGGTGTCTACACGAGTTTGGCTAATCTGGACACAGTATCGCGATAACTGCATTAATTAATCCAGCCTCGGTCCAGCGCGCCCCGATTATTAACCCGAAATCCCAAGCTTGTTTACCATCGATTAATCTAAACACACGTACACAGTCTCAAAGAGAGAGACAGAGAGAGAGACACACAAGCACGAAGATCGAAAGCATCGTACAGCTGCGACCAGCCTCTGCTTGCTTAATTAGTAGATTAAGCAAGTCCTAAAAGCCGGTAGCAGCAGCGGGCAAATCAAAAGACCAAGCTACCGCCGCAGCAGCGAGAGAGAGAGATTTTTTTTTAAGCAGCGTAGGCTCAGGAGTAACGCCGCCGCGCCCGGGCATTTCTCAATTAGGCCAGTCTAATTAATTTCCCGGGGGCCGGGGCCGCTCCGGAAACAGATATCTTACTCTCTTTTCTCGACGCTGCTGCTGCGCTTCTGGCGATTCTCGGCCAGAGAGGAAAATTCGGAAAGCTACTCTCCGTGAAAATAACGCGCTCTCGCGGAGGTGGAGGAGGGGCAGCTAGTTGCGCAACTCTCGGCCTTCCGCCATAACGCCCGAGAGAGAGAGAAAGAGAGCGTAGTTAGCGATGTGACGCCAGCAACTTCTCGGGAGGCTGACTCCTCCCCCCCCCCCTGCCGGATAAATAAACACGGTGGAAGAGTCGCTACCGATTGCTTTCGACGCTATGCGCGCACTGCTGCGGGCGATGAAGTCAGACCTTGGAACGATTAGATGCGCGCGAATGCGTATATACTATACAGAAGTGGAATGCTAGAGTTTTGGGCCAATTGAAATTGATACTGTAGAAATATATTGTTATTCAGGTTTAGCGGTTTTCTGTACTTTTTCTTTGAGAAAATATCAAATGCATGGAATAATTTGAAAAAGAATTTCGAATCTCGGTAATGTCGTTAAATAACAACCTCAACTCGAATACTCATTTTTTATTAGTTGCACGCAGACAATGAAAAGCAGGAGGAAGTAGTAAGCGAATCGGAGCACGACTGCAAGAAGACGGAAAGCGATAAAGTACTTGAAATTAAAAAAAAAAATAAAAGAAAAAAGTGTACGAAGGCGCAGTCATGAATCTCTCGTTTTCCACGTAGAACACTACACGGGCGCTAATGACGACCTCGGCTAGACTAATAGTTTATCGATCGAGTGAAGGTGATATACCGTATCTGGAATTGTTTTTACGTGTCTTACGAAATTCTTTGTTAAATTATACGATTCTGCGTTTGAACTTTATATTAAATTTATTGTACTTTTATTAATTCACTCGTAATAGAAAATAAATCGCTAATAAAAGTTCCGGAGTGAGTTGGCAAGTACGTCGACCTTGCAATCCGCAGGTCGTGCCGAGTTCAAGCTCGGCCTCTCGTCCACTGAGTCACAGCAGCCCCAAATACTGAAAATACTCTAAATCGAGTGTCAAAACACGCATTAAAAAGAAAGAAAGAAAGAAAAAGAAAGAGGAAAAAGAAACGCGTACGCGACTAAAGCATATACCGACAATCCACAACAAAAGCCGATTTGCTATTTTTAAACTTTCAAAAATTTCAAAATCTACTGCGTAGCAGGCATTGTTCTATTTAAAACCGAAACTCGCTCTAATCTATTTATGGAGGCAGAAAACAAGAAAATAATACGCACGATCGCATGCAGTTAGCCTAGGACCGAACCGTCTTATCAGCGAACGAGAGAAAGAGAGAAAGAGAGAAACGCTGGCGAATGAAAATGATCTAGATATTGCGTGAACTCTTTTCTGGCCGCGCTCGCTCACGCATAATCGAAATTCAAAGTTTCAGCGCGCATAATTTTATTACGCTCCCAATGCTCGAGCCCCCTCAAAGCCCGAAGGTCCCTCTCTCTTCTCCTATCACTCTTTTCCCCCTTTCTTGCTCTCTTTCGTAATCTACCCGCCATCAATCACGTCAAATCTTCGAGCTTCCATCTTTCCTCGATCCCGAGGCCCTAGTCGAAAATCTCCGGAAATTCAAATTCATCGGGATCGCTTGATTCCTCCAATCCCAGTCTCGATTCAAATACCCTCCCAGTAGCCGTAAGCTCCATTTCGACCGGATAAAGAACGAAAAAGAAAAAAGAACGAAGAAACGGAATCCGTCGCGACGTGACGATTGACCCGATAAGCGGTAGATCGAATTAGGTGAATCGTTCCCTCTTTCACTCTAGTTTCTTCATTAATATTTACGGCTGCCGAGAGAGCAGAGTCGCGACGATAAGATATACGCGAGCTACGACAATCGTCGAATTGGTATCTAGCACGAGAGAGACGCGCTGTATGAAAGAGAGAGAGAGGAGGAAGAAAGAGGAAGGGAGGCGAGTTGCGCATACGCATAGACAAAGCCACGTGCGTCGTATATAGTGGCTGGAGAAAAGATTAGCATCTACGAGGCGCATAGACGACGGGCGGACGGGCGCAAGGTCTCTCTCTCTCTCTCTCCCTCTCTTTCGCTGCTGTCAGTATATATAGAAATGTAGTTCACAGTCAGAGGACACGCGGAGCGGGCAGAAGGTGCCGCGGCGCTCTTATCTTTCGCTCGCTCTCCGCTACGCTATTGACGACTGTACGACGACGATGACGACGATGATTAGACGATGCTGTTGCGCTTTTCGCGACCTGCAGTCCCCAATGCTTTGCATATATCGAGCTATTGCAATGAGTCTTTTTTCTTTTTCTTTTTTATTTTGGCGAAAGGAAAAAACAGTTTGGAGAAAATTTGATATCGTTATAATAAATAAAATTTATTCGATATAAAAAAATAAGAAACAATCGCGCATCCAAACAGCGGCTATCCTCCTCGAGAGATTTCGTGAAGTCAGATATAGCCTCTCTCGCTAAGGTGTTTGTATTACCCAAGCGCACGAATTTCAGCTGGGGTAAACAAGAAAGTGTAACGGGAGCAGTAAAGAGAGAGAGAGAGAGAAAGAGAGAGTGTGAAAAAAAGGCACAAGCTCGTCGTCGAGGCCATCACGGTCGGCGTGTGCACGCATCGTCGTCGCAGAGGGCCTATAGAAGCGGAGGAGGACACCGCGAGATAAAGCCAGCTGGCTCGACTGTCGGGCGGAAGAAAGCGGCGTGCGCTCGAAAATACACGTATCGTATATGTGTGTGCACGCGTGCGTGTGTGTATGACGAGCTAGACTGTTTTCGTCTGACCTCGGTAGACGAAATTTTCCCGGCTACGAGGTCGTTGAGACTATCGAAATTCAAAACGCCCGCGCTATGATACGGTGATTTCTTTGAGGGGAGGGGGGAATTGCTGTTGCAGTGGCTTTTTGCGCGGTACTTGGTTATCACTACTGCTGATCCGCCAAATTTTAAAAATCTACGTTTTTATTAATTTTTTTTTTTTTTAAATTTCGTTCATGGTTCATCGTTGTTTTTGCAAATGTATCAATGTACGCAACGAGAAATCTTTAAAAGGTCGTTAGAGTCGGCGGTGAAGTGAGTGTAAAATGGATAATCGAGACTATCGTAGGGTCTAGGGGGGATATGGGCGAAACGTATTTTGCGAAGGGTGAGAAAAAAAAGCGTGAAAACGACTGCCGGCGCAGTCGTTCAAGAGCCCCCACTAAGGCTCGCAGTCCCGCGTATTGGTGTGCACTTTTGTTGAAAGAAGCTTTAAGTGGTGCTACGCCAGAGCCTTAGCTTTTAGCGGTTACCTTCGTGGAGAGACTTGATTTTTTTTTCTCATACATTTTAGAACGTGTCTTAGCTCAATGACGAACGATCGGTTGGGAATATTGAAATAGCGAGGTTTTCATTTTTTTTTCAAGTTTTGAGAAAGTAAATAAAAAAAAAAGGTTCAATGTTAAATGACGAAATTCGGGTGAATTTTTGGGTTACACGCTGTGTTGTTTGAATTTGAATAAGAAAATAACGCTCGGAACGAAATGGAAATCTATTTCGATGCCTGGGAAAGGCTATGGAAACATTCTAATCTAATTGAAAAAGTCAATAAAATTCGAGAAAAGATACTGCGCTTTTATCGGATGCCAGATCGAGCTCGGCGGAAAGTGGAGCATCTCTTATCGCTGCTCCGAAAAACCACGAATCTTAACTAATACGGCTAAAAGTGTAACGTCTATTTGTTTCTTTTTGGAAAATTCTCCGGCGCTTCACGACCAAGCGTGTCACTTGATAAAAAATAAAATTTATCTCATTTCTATGACCTCGTTTTCGTTTTCACTAATAATGTGTGTCTTGCACGATATTGAATGATAAGCCTAGCTACCGATCTGGCATTGAGCTATTACAAATAATTCGTTAGAAAAAATTATTCACTTTTTTTTTCGTTACCTTAATAAATCAAATGAAAAAAATTAAAATAACGTGTACGTCCAGTGAAATTGAGGATTAGAATCGCCAGTTGAAAAATTTTTCTCAGTCCCAGCCTTAAAAAACTTTCACCGCTTGTATATAACCGGGAGTGAAATTCACGAAAGTAACCCAGCATTTAGGTTCTATTATGACGTCACCTCGTTATGCCTTTTGTCATTGTGACATCACGCGGTGGGACTTTCAAAAGCCCCGCGCTCAGCTCTACTCTCGCGCTCTATACCAAATGGTATACGCCTAAACTCCCATAATACATCCCAAACGATTAAAACTCCAATGCCGAATCGCCGAGGCTCCATCATGAAAAAAGCCATCGTAAATTTCCCATGCGCACAAAATTTCTTTTTCGCCACACGATAAACAGCCAGAGAGAGAATGTTTTAAGAGTATAGGTCAACTTGCGTCAGGAAAGTTTCGAAAAATCTTCAAAAAATTACGCCGACCGTCATCTACAGAGGTATAAAGAGGAGAGGGGATAAAAATCCGAGGAAAAAGAGGATTTCTCGCAAATCCCGGGGTATATACAGTGCGACTGTGTCTGCCTCTCGGTCCCGCAACGACGAAAATCCAGCCGAGATCAGCAGTGCTTTGAGCTTAGGCGCAGACACCGAGAAAGAGAGAGAGCAACCCTTTCACCGGGCCACCGCTTACTCTCCCTCCCTCTCTTTTTCTCTCAATAGTTTAACTAGCTTAGTGCTCGGGCTACCTGGTCGGCACTATTCACCAAGCGTCTGTAGAAAGAGACGGGGGGGGGGGAGACCGGGAGTCCTCATAGCCCCTACCTCCTCCAGCACGGCGACGACCACCGCCTCCGCAGCGGCGCACCATACCAGCGTCGTCGCCGCCGCCTCTACTCTCGCTCTCTGCTGCCCCTCTCTCCCTTTCTCCCTCGCTCTCTGGCAGGCGCTCTTTCAACTCTATCTTGCCGAGCGCGGTGGGGCCGCCGCCGCACGCGCCTTCCCTCTCTCTCTTTCTTACTCTGGCTCTCGGGCTACCTAGGACACTACTCGGCGCGCGCCCGCGCTCCAGAGAGGGAGAGTCCGAGGAAGAGGAGAGAGAGAGAGGTCTTTCTCCCGTTCGTCGCGCTCTCCTTCCCTCTCCGTCGTCCCGGTGGCTTTGCGCAAAAGTTATATACGCTGGAGCGGAGCAACGTAGGCATATATACGAGACAGAGGGCCCCCGCGGACGACCGGAAGAGATCTCTTTCTCTCGACTTCCCCTCTCCCTTGCACTCGTTCACTACAGGCATTGCCCTCTCTCTCTCTCTCTTTTACCCCTGTAGATCTAGCTGAGCCAGAAAGCGGAGCATCGAGTAGCAAGAGCTCGCCGAAAAATCGGAGTTCGGAGCCCAGCGAGGGCGGAATGCGTACAATCGACGACGCATATCGATAACGATGATAACGTTGCACTAGAAGTCTCAGGCCGCTCCCTCTCTTTTCCGTTCGAAAGCAGCAGGCCGCGCAAAGAGCACATCGTACGTATACTCATCGCGGCGACAGTATACGCTACACATTGTCAGAGAATTAGGAGTAGGCGCGGTAACATAAAGGAGGAGGAGAGGTATAGGTAGTGCTGGCAGGAGCTTCGAGCTGGAGAGCAAGAGCAGTACCGGCATTGCGGAGGTGTAGGTAGAGGAGAGGCAAAGTGGGCCCTCTCTCTGTCAATTGATATCGGGAGCGCGCGCGGATTCGTACGTTATAGTCTTCTTCTTCTTCTTCTTTTCCTGGCGTGGCTACTATGCAGCCTTTGCCATCACCCGGTATCTGTACGTTATAGTATATACCGCGTGCCGCTGGCCGTGCTGCTTTTTCCTCGCAGCGCTCTCCGCGGCGCTGCGCCCGTTATTACGTGAGCGGCACACGGACCCCACTCGCTCGCTCTCTCGCGCCTTTTCTTTCTCTCTATACCGATCTCGCTCTCTCCTCCCACCCTCTCTTTCTCTCGCTCTCTCTCTCTCCCTCCCTGGGCGTCTCGCTCTCGCGGCCCCATTGTTCCTCTCTCCGTCTCGCTCGGGCGCGCGCCGATTCCGCGCGCGCACGCTCGGGGGGCCAGCCCCAGCTGCGAGGAGCCCGAGTAGTCAGCGCGTGTCAGTGCGTCGTCTACTCGTGTGCGGCGCATCGTGGCCCCCGCACCGGCAGCCAGAAACAGCAGCAGCAACACGCTTGCTTTGTATAGACGCGACAACAGACAACAAGTGGTGCTGGCTCCTCGCGGCCGCTTATAACTCGGGCTCGAACCCCACCGGCTACTCCGCTTCCTCCTCTTCTTCCACTTCATCGGGGGGGCATCCCAGCCGCCGAGAGGAATAAGCTCGCGCAAGCGCCTTAGCCAGCCAACTGCCAGCTCGGCGCGCGGCTCTTCGAAAATTCAAACTTGCCGCGCCGCTCGCTCTGCAGCAATAGCAGCAGCGGCAGCAGACGGCCAGAGAGAAGCTCTCCCGTCGCCGAGAGGCAGTCTCGTTCAACAAGTCGACGAGAGCACAAGTCTCACACGGCTGTAGCATAGAGAAGCAGTCGCAGCCAGAGCGGGAAAGTGCGTGAGCGCGCGAGAAAAGTCGCCTGGTCCCCTCGGAGTGCGGGCCAGTGGATGAAAACGAAAGAGCAGCAGCAGCAGCAGAGAGCCGCCAGCATCGACGTCGTCGTCGAGTCGCTCGCCGGGACTGCCGAGAGACTGGCCGAGCAGCGCCGCTTGCCGAGGCTCTCTCTCTCTCGCGCGCGCGCTCGCTTACTCGCTCGCTCTCTGTGTCTGGTGTTGTGTAAGAGCTTGAAAGTAAAAGTTGAAACCGCCGAGTTCGGCTCGCGCTGTAGCGGCGGCTGCAGAGGCACACGCAGCCACACCGCCACCAGCAGCACAACATAGAGAGAGGGAGAGAGAGAGAGCGGTAGGAGAGCCCGCGAGAGAGAGAGAGCACGCGCGCCCGCGCTCTCTGTATATCCTCCAATTTCGATACATCCTCCAGCCGGTCTACCCGCACCGCGGACTCTACCTCTCGGCGAATAAGTTGTGTGTGCACGGAAAGGAGCAGTGACGTTTCCATCGAGACAATTTCAAAGGAGACACCTGGTGGAGCCCCTGGCCCATTGCGGGGAACACCTTGCTGGATCATTCGGAAAAGAGGAGTCAGTGCTTGCGTAATCTAGTTACAATCTACGTTTCGCTGCTGTTGATTTGTTTGTTCGGTGATTCGCGTTGTCTTCTATAGTGCGCGGATGTGCCAGCTGATAAAAATTACTCGTGGATTCCAAACTTCGCATTCAGCTGGAAACGCCGAGGATTACGAAGGAATATAACGTGAAGTGTCTGTGATCGCAAGAGAAAGAGGGATTGATAGTTTTTTTTTTCATTTTTCGGCCTGGTCGATTGGGCCACGCTCGAATAATCGATTGGAAATCGAAGGAAAGTGATTGTGCAAAGGATAGAGAGAAACAGGAGAAGCGAGGCGAAGAAAGAAAGAGAAAGAGAGAGAAAGAAGGAGATTATAGCATCGGTAATACGTTCGGCAGTAGCAGCGGCAACGGCGTCTACTTTTCTACTTTTACTCGGCGAGCGCGCTCGCTCGGGCTCTCTCGGCGTTTCGTAAAAGCCGGATTACAAAACAGCGGAGCAGAGAGCCGCGAGACAGGCTCGCTCGCTCGCTTGCGCGCTTACGTACAGGCCGCGTTTCAGGCGGCGAGAGAGCGGAGCCGCGAGGGAAAGACCGAGAGAGAGAGAGAGAGAGAGAGAGAAAGAGAGGGAAGGAAAGAGAGAAGGAGAAAGAGAGAAAGAGAGCCCCGGCGAAAAGTAGCGGGCAGAGTGGCGCGCGCGCGCCCGCTCAGTGAAAGAGCAGCCGGAGTAGTCCGCGAGACAGTGGCAGCGGGCAAGAGAGCGAAGGACGAGAGAGCGGAGAAAGAGAGCCAGGAAAAATAGCAGCGGTGACCGGAGGTGAGAAACAAGCCGAGAGAGCCAAAGTGAACGCGCAAGTGAGAGAGAGAGAGAGTAAAACAGTTCTCTCTCTCATCGAGAAAGAGAGAAAGAGATAGGAGCGGAAAAAGCAGCAGTGGCAGGAGAGCACAGTGAGTGGAGAGCGTTATAGCGCGCGCCCCGAGAGTATAAGCAGCCGGAGCGCGAGCGCAAAGCGAAAGGATAAAGAGAAAGGAATAGGAGAGCCGAGAGTGCGCGAGTCCTTGAAGTCCCTACTTCTCTTTCTTTCTCTCTCTCTCTCTCTTTCTCTTTCTTTTACTCTCTCGACGGAGACGACGACGACGACGACGACGACGTGGAGGAGAGCAGCCGGCAACGAGCGCTCTTGGAGTGAGAGTAAAAGTACGGCAAACCCGCTCTTTTCACCTCTCACCAACGCGAGAGAGTGATACGTTGTGTGTTCGTGTGTGTGTGTGTGTGTGTGTACATCAACCCCCGGCCTCGAATTAGAGCAGGAGCTGCAAGCTTAGAGGAATTATGGGGACCAGCTGACACTAGCTATAATCAGTGTGGATAAGTGCGCGGCTCCTTCGCGTCGAAGCAGCAGTGCGTGCGCGACAACGGGGCTCGGACGGACTTGGGCGTTAAGCGCGCCCGCATGATGATCGCGACGATCGGCCGGAGCGGCTGGATGAGCCCATTGCTAGTGCAGTACGTCAAGTGACAGCGGGCGAATCGGCAACCGGCATAAAGACGACGACGACGACGAGCGGGAGGCGGAAGAGAAGGCGGAGGTGGAGACGAGGAAGAGCCGCGGCGAGAGAAGCAACAAAGTGCCAAAGGGAAAATTGATATCGGTGCGCTCTCTATCTCGATGTTCAGGCTGGACAGGCCCCGGGCTCCCGGCAAAGGAAGATGCGCGCGAGGGAGCGCCCGGCCGCGGACTGATCGCGATCTCGAGCAGAGTCGCGCGTAGCCTCCTCCCCCTACTCCCCACCCGGCACACGTGGACAGAGAACGCGCGAAAGAGAGAGAGAGAGAGATAGATAGGTACATATAGATATTGAGTGTGATATTGTGTGTGTGTCTTGTGCGCGGGGCGCAGGCTTTTCTTCGGCCCGGCTGAAGCTCGGCAGAAGTGCGTCGGCCGCGACGGCCACGGGAGGACACGACTCGGGTGTAGACTCCGAGGCCGCAGGACAGAGGGACGCAAGGAGACGACGACAACACGTGCACCCACGTGTTGGGCAACGCAGCTAGCAGCCGGTCAACCGGCCAACACGCATACAGGTTTGTAACTAGCTTCCTCCTATCTTTATGTGTACCTTTGCTTCGATAGCTCACTTTTCTTTTGTTTTTATTTTTTTCTTACGGTTTTTAGATAATTGTGCATATCGTGTGATAGTTGCGTGTCTTTTTCACGAAGTTACTTTTTTTTTCCTCTTTATGGTGGCGTGTGCTTGTGATTGATTTGGTGCGAGGGTCGATACAGGTGGTCGGGAAAACCTTAACGCTTAGGTGAAAGTGCGGACTTGTGCATTTTGGTGAGGCAAAAACTCTTCGGCGACTATTTTTAGCAGATTCAAGAGAGAGAAAGAGTTTGGCGCGTCTCGAGTGTGTCTATAAATTCTTGGAGATTTCGATTGTTTACAAAGTCAGATAAGAATTCATTGTATTAAAAGTACTTCATGGTGATCTTATCGATATCCCTGACAGAATCGCTATTACTTTGATTTTGTTTTTGCTTTAATAAAAAACTTTTTTAAATTTCTATTGATTAACGATTTTGTTTTTGTGTACCATATAAATTTGTTTGGTTATAATTAGTCATGGTGACATGTGCCGAGTGCAATTTTTGGCGAAAAAACAACTTTTTACTTTAATGCAGAAACTGTCATGAACTTGGAATATTCAAGTTGGACTAAAATAACGAGTCAAGGTTTTGCGATGAAATCATCGGTATCGTTACAGAACAAATTGTTTTGATACTCGTAATCCACTAATCATTGCGTGAATCTGCGAACAATCGTCATCTACCAGACTTTAAAAACATAATAAGTAAATTTGGGAAGTGATTTGAAAGTTTAAAGTGACAAGTCAACCGATATTGCCTTATTACTCGTGTAATTGCGAAATATCTTTTTTACTTAATAATTTCTCGAAAAACACATTTTTTCATCGTTTATAGTCTTACATACCAAATATTTACAGATTGAAAGCTACTCTGAACAAATCGAATCAATTTTAAAGCCATGTAGAAGCTATTTTTTTTCCAAAATGTTACAACACAAGAAAAACAACGGTTCTTCGAATTCCTTGTTTAAACCTCAAAAAACTTAGCGAGAAATTTAGGAAAAAAAAGAACGAAACAACAATTCGTCGAATAAAATTGTTAAGCCTGTTTCAGCACAAACACAACAACAATTCTCAAAACTGTTTCGTCGAAACATAAAAAAATAACAAAAATTGTTCAAAAATCAACAACGCTTGTTTCTTCTTCTTTTCTTGTTGTGGCGAAACCGGGTTTCGTTTTTGGAACATGGGATACAGTTTAATGGTGTACGCACCAATCGATTATTTTTTAATATTAAAAAAAAGCTTTTTTTAAAAATTATCACAAGTGTCTACATTAGCTGAGAGCATATCGAGCACTTTCAAACGAATACAAAGTAATGCGTGTTGTCTTTCATTCTTCCGTCTTTCTTACTCTCTTCCGAACGATGATAAAATTAAAGAGGAAAGCATACAAAAATTAAAGAGTCAAATAGCTATCGTGCTTGTAAGCAAGTTTTTGAGAGCACGCGTTATTATCTTACGCGCTGACGATAACAAATCTCAATATTCGTAAACGTCGAGAGCTCGGCGTCTCTTTCTCTCTCCCTCTCTCTCGTTGTATCTCTCCCTCTCTTTTTTTTCTGTATGCATGTACAGAAGTTCTGTGTGACCGTACTAGTATATCTAATACATGCGGGGATAAATCTAGTGCAGTGGCGTACCCGCGCGCACACGAATCGTAACAGCCTGCCAGCCAGGGTTCGCATTCCTCCTGCTGACTCTTCAAAAACATTCAAACTGCCATTTCTCCAAAAAAGAAACAAAAAGGCCACCTCTTTCCTTCGTACTCAATCCTTACCGCATCAAAAACAAAATCACCATGCCATACCATTCGCTTCCGCGTGTATCGTTCCATTTTCTTGGCCGCGACTCGCTAATTTTCGCTCGCTTCCGCGTGACAGTAGATACAGAGAAAGAGAGAGAGAGAGAGGAAGGTCGCACGCTGTAAATCAATTGCTCCGTCGTCACAAGCATCGGCGGCGGCAGCGGCGGCGCTGCACAGGCCGTCGATGTCGGAGCCCGATAACGCAAGATCCAAAGTACACGGCGCGCCAGGCAGCTCGATCGCGCCGCGGATACCGGCCTCTGCGACCCGGCCGCGAAGAAAAACAGAGCGCATTACATATATATACAGGCGCAACGATGAAATTGATAACGGAGCCCCGATATCAAGACGATCGCTCGGACCGACGCAGTTGATAGTTTCCCAACGCGGGCCCCCAATTAGCCCGAAAACGGCTCGATAAAATCCTGTCACACATCATACCATGCTCTTCCTACTCTTCTTCTTCTCCTCCCACAGCTCATTACTCCCTCTCTCTCTCTTGCTTGCTTTGCTTGCTTGCACGTTTTTACGTTGTATAGACGTGTCTGTCGGGCTATCGGGGAGTACTCTTCCGAAAACTATGCGAGCGGCTGCCTCCCCTTGAGCACAAGTGTTTATTATTGTGCCAGCTGATTTAGCGATTAACCACGATAAGTATACTGTTTACTCGAACTAACGATTAACTTTGTTTTTACTTCTCGAGGAGCGTCGCTCCGATTACTTATATGCCCATTTAAATACAAAGCGCAATAAAGACAGCGGCGCGCGGCATTTCATTGCGCTCCTGTCGCGCTAGGGGGAGGGGATATTTATGCATATTTTCGAATTTCCATTACTTTTACTCTCTTTGTTGAATTTATTGATATTGATATACAAGTCGAGCGCCGGAGAGATTAGGCCTCGGCGGAATTCCTCCTTTTTAAAACTCAATCGTTTTCTCTCTCTCCCGTACACTGAGAAAAATTTCTAGTAAAAATTACAATCTACTATTGTAAAAATTGCTATATTCAAATAGCATTGCTCGGATATACTTCGAATGTTACAAA